>PVJX010010386.1:0-57256 GCA_004027295.1 Dolichotis patagonum | reverse complement strand
GAGCACTTCCTTACACTAAGTTTATAAGCTGTCTATAGCCAATCGAAGGGTTCTACGTGGAGGCGAGCTATTGGCCATTAGCGCGGGGCAGATTGTGTGTAGCCATATTTGGTGCTGGTTGCAACCTGAGCAAGAACCCGCAAGCAGGATGTAGGCGCCATCTTGGGCACACGATGGGCGGGGGAGCGGTATAGGCGGAGTGCGGGCACCATCTTGCGTGCATGCCCATTAGGACTGGCTCCCAACAGTCTATGTTTCTGCGCAACCAGCTATAAATTACAATTGTCACAGCCCTCTCTTTGGATTTTACTAATTTGCTCACAGACCTCGAGGAAAACACTTACCTTTACCTATTTATTATAAAGGATATTGCAAAGGGCTCAGATGAAGAGATGCACAGGGCATGTGCACAAGGTATGTGGGAAGGTTTACAAAACTTTCATGTCCTCTCTGGGCATGCCATCTTCTGGGGATCTTCATGTATTTAGCTCTCCAAAAGCTCATCCAAATCTTGTCCTCAGAACAGACCCTTCACTATGTAAGAAAGACTGATTACATCACTGGCCTTGGTAATGAGTCCAATCTTCAGCTTGTCACCCTTCCTCAGAGGCTGAGACTGCAAGTCATGACCTTGTAATCATTCTTGGATCTAATCATTCTTTGATCTTTCCTGTAATCATCGTGATTGTGAAGCTATCTGGGGACCCTCAGCCACCAATCACCTCATTAGCATAAAGAGACCCTCTTATCACTGCAGAGATTCCAAAGGGTTTAGAAACTTTTACCTAAAAAATGGGATGAAGAGCAAATAATATTTCACAACATTGTAATAACCCAAGGATAAGATTTTTTTAAAATACTGATGAATTTCCAGCTAACCCTGTTTTGCTCTGCAAACATAGAGTAAAACTTCTTTTTTTGGGCTGGGGGTTTTGGTTAGTGGCCTAAGTGCCTGCTTGGCAAATGCGAGGTTGTGAGTTCAATCCCCAGCACCAAAAAAAAGACTTCTTTTTTTAACATTGTCAGTTAAAAAAAAATAAAAATTACACTAAATATTTTAGTACATCATTTTTTAGAGTAGTTTTAGGTTAATAACAAAACTTACTGAGAGGTACAGAGGTTTCGCATGTATCCTGTTCCCTACACGTGCATAGCTTCCCCTATTACCAACATCCCACAGCAGAATTCTACATTTGTTACAACTGACAAGTCTATACTGATGATGCATCATTATCACCAAGTCAAAGTCTACATAAGGTTAACTCTTGTATATTCTATTGGTTTGAACAAATATATAAAGTCATTTATCCACCATCAGAGCATCATATGGAGTAGGTTTCATTGCTCAAAACTTTCTCTGAGGTCAACCTTCCCTCCCTCTTAGACTCTGATAACAATCTATCTTTTTCCTATCTCTGTAGTTTTGTCTTTTCGGATGTCATTAGTTTGAATCATATCATATGTACTCTTTTCAGATTGGCTTCTTTTGCTTAGTACATTACCACCATACATTTACATGGCTTTAATTTCTTTTTAGCTCTGAGTAATATTCCATTGACAGGATGTGCCACAGTTTGTTTACCCATTAATCTACTCAAGAACGCCTTGGTGGCTTCTAACCTTGGCAACTATGAATAAAACTGCTATAAACATCTGTGTGCAGATTCATGTGTAATAAACCAAAATAAATCTCTTTCTTTATAAAATTACCCAGTCTATAGAATTCAGTTATTAGCAATAGAAAACAGTAACTTTTTGCATCCCCACCTGTAGTGAACACATAATCTGTTGTTTTTATCATTCTGGAGTTTGGCCACTCTAACAGGTGTGTAATAGTGACTTATTGTCCTTTAATTTGCATTTCCTCGATAGCATAGGATGTGGAGTATTTTTCATATGCTTATTTCTCATCTATATGTCTTCTATGGTGAGGTATCTGTTAGGGGGTTATCCCATTTTTAAATCAAGTATCTTGCTTTCTTATTTTGCTCTTTTAAGAGTCCTGTGTATATTTTGGAAAAAGTCTTTCATCTGGTATTTGTTTTGAAAATACTTTCTTTCAGCCTATGGCTGTTCATTTTATTCTCTTGACATTGTGTCTTGCAAAGCAAATAGTTTTAAATTTTAAGGAAGTTTGGCTTGTCATTCTTTCTTTCACGGATCATGCCTTTGGTGTCATATCCAAAAAGTAATCACCAAATCCAAGGTCATTGTCTTCTAATAAAGAAGTCTCGAGTTTTGTGCTTTAAATTCAGGTCTGTGATCCATTTCATATTAAGTTTTGTGAAGGGTGTAAAGTCTGTATCAAAATTCTCATTTTTATATGTGGATATTCCCTTATTCCAGTACCATTTGTTGAAAAGCCTATCTTTTCTCAATTGTATTGCATTTATTCCACAGAGCTCAATTGACTATATTTATGAGGATCTATTTCTGGCCTTTCAGTTCTGCTGTAATGAGCAATTTTCTACTATTTCACCAATAACAAATTGTCTTAATTATGTGGTTTTAGAGTAAATCATAACCTCAGACTTTGTTCTCTTCTAGTACTGTGTTGTTTATACTGAGTCTTCTGTCTTTCCATGTAAACCACAGAATAAGTTTTTCAAAATTCAGAAAAATACTTTCTAGAATTTTGTTTACCGTGCCATCAAGTTAGGAAGAACTAATATTTAGACACTACTAAATTGTTCTATCCATGCACATGGATATCTAATCATGTAGATTTTATTTGATTTCTTTCACCAGCGTTTTGTAATTTTCACTTATTTTTAATGTAAAAACATCAAGTTAAACAT
The DNA here is from genome assembly GCA_004027295.1 of Dolichotis patagonum. Classification (NCBI taxonomy): domain Eukaryota; kingdom Metazoa; phylum Chordata; class Mammalia; order Rodentia; family Caviidae; genus Dolichotis; species Dolichotis patagonum. The sequence goes on along the minus strand of PVJX010010386.1, from coordinate 54,458 downwards.
TCCCATGACACAAATTTGATATGAATCCTAGATCTTTTCCTCAAGATGTGTTGAGTAATTGGTTCTGTTGATATTTCTTGTGAAATGCATACTCATGAAAACGACAGTATTTTTTCATTTTATATTTTAATCTGAATTGCAAACCTTACCAGTCAATCTCAGAGAAGCCTTGCAATTTTTATAACTGAGACTTCCAATTCTTTATTTTCTTGTTCACACATAATAATAGAGATTTTACAGAGGTTTGTCTGTATTATGACTTTTCAAGGCCTTTAACTGAGCTTTTCAACAAAAGAAAATTCTTTCCTTTCATATTTGTATCTCATTGAGACCATGATATTTAATTAGACAGATAATTTTGATATCAAGGTTGACTAGCATTTTAAAAGTTTTGTACACAAATACAAATGATTCATGGTGAGAAAAGACTTACACAGCCACACAAAAGATACCTATCGGCTATGCTTTGAATATGGGTAGTGCCCCCCGACAATCCATGTGTGTAGAGCTTGGTCCTCAGGGTGGTTCTACTGGGAGAAGCTGACCATTAGGAGATAAGGCCTTGTAATAGGTCTTTAGATCTTTAGAGAATTGCGCTTGAAGTGTATAGTGGAACCTTGATCATTTCTTTTCCTCCTCCTCCTCCTTCTCCTCCTTCTTTGCCTCCTAGTTGATGCTGTAAGTGGTTTTGGTCTGCTATGAGCTCTCCTTATACTGTTCTGCCCTCACCAACTACCACTAGATCTTGACTTGGTACTTCCAATACCATGAGCCAAAATTATCAGTTAATTGCTTCCGGTATTGGGTAGAATGGTTGAAAACTGACTAATGTATTGGAAGTCCTGAACTTTATGTATTCTCAACTATCTTAGGTTTCATAGTTGAATCAAAAGGTCATAGTTGAATCAGAAGTCACGTTTTGACAGCACATTTAAATTATGGAACTATGATCAGATTATATATCACATTTCTAGCTGAATGCAGAGTTTGATTTACTTACTATTGCTATAAATTTAACGTTTTAAGTGCAAGAATAATATACTTGGTATTGTAAGCTGGTAAATCCAGAAAAAGGAACAAGAGCCAATTTAATGACCATGCAGTTGTCAGGAAAATCATTTTTATAAAGGTGATCTAGTTTCTAGGGAGGGGGAATTGTGATTGTTACCATGTGTTTTGACATTTTTGAAGTTTCTTTTTGTTATGAAATTTTATGTACAAAGAGCATAGAAATTATCATACTGAATACTTCTGTGCTCACATTCCAGCATATGAATTCATATTTTAGAGTTGTAATTCCCTGTTGGTATTATCCACATAGCTCCCAACAAACAATATGGTGACATGCTCTGTACAGGGTCATTCCAGCTGAGTCTCTTTAAAAGGGATTTTAACAAAGGTATGTGTACAATAGAACCACAGTGGGTAGGGCAGAAATTTGGCACTGGTAAGCAACTATGTTGTTACCTACAGGGTCAAAGTGATAGGCTGAAATTAAAAGAAAAATCATGCAGAATTAGTTACCTTGAGAGCAGCACAGACTTTTGATCAAGGGACATACTCGTTTTACATGAGCTCGTAGAGAAGGAGAATATTCTTCTTCCTTGCTTTTATCTCATTCTTCATTCCTTATTGTGTAAACCCAACCTGAAACTAGAGAACATAGTGTATCCATTCAAAATCCATACAGCCTAGCCTCCCCAAGAAGAGAGCAGAGTAGAACAGATTAAAGAGTTAGCTGCAGTGACAGGCAGCACTTGCCCAGCCTTCTCACCCCTTTGCACTCCTCTCTCTCCTTCCCTCAACAAAGTTATCACTCACTTAAATGTTGTGTTCACTATGTTCATTCACATATGTATACTTTTACTTGATACATATGTCATATATAGAGACAGAAGATAGATAGGAAGGAAGATGATACACATGCATCATAAAGTACTAGAGTGTTATTTAGTCTTCTAGTTATAAGGAGTTCCCCAAATATTTGACGTGATTTTCCCTTCAAATCACATAGTAAAATTAAACATTCAAGTCCTCTGAAAAGGTCAGTGTGACTATATGACTTGTTTTGAATGACGAAATCTGAGTGAAAATGAAATGTACCACTTTTGTGCAGAAGCTTTAAAACCTAATATGAAAGTTATTTTACCTGCTTCTCATTGGCAGGGGATCAGTGAGACCTGAGACAAGGTGAAGAATGTGTCAACTCAGGCCTCTGAATGACCCACAAACACAGGCTTCCAGGTTGTCTACACTGGATATATTGTGACATTAAGCCACGGAGATTTGGGAGGCTTTGTTAAGGCTGTATAATATAGTTTATCTGAGCAAATACATTTTTCATGGTATAAAATTCATGTAAAAGTTATCCTACAATATGTATCATTCAGCAATTTTTAACATAAAAAATACACTTCATTAAAATCATTTATAGTTTTCCAAATAAAGCAATGAATGAAAAGAACAGCATTGTTTCACAGTTTTGTTAGTCTTTCTTTTTATTAGTATATATTTGCAGTACAAAATTATTACACTCTTGTGGGGAATTCGTGCCTGTACATAATGTATTTTAATTCTTTTTAAATTCCCTATCCTTAAACTCCTTCCATTTTTTTCCCCTTCCCGTTTGCAAAAGCTTTATTTTCATCATTTTCCCTTCAACGCTTTCTTAATCCTCTTTCCTTCGCAACCCTCCCTGCTCCCTCCGTTTCTTTTTCCCTCATCCATTTGAAGATCTCCCTGCTTCCTCTTTATCTATCTTCTCCTGTGTTCTCTCCCTCCTCTCCCCTCGTATGTGTGTGTGTGTGTGTGTGTGTGTGTGTCTTGAGCTTTCCATATATGAGAAATCATGTAATATTTAAACTTGTGTATCTGACTTATTTCACTTACCATAATGGTCTCACATTGCATCCATCTCCTTATGAATGCCTCAAGTTTATCTTTCTTTGTCGGAGAGTAGTACTCCAGGGTGTGTAATCGCCACACTTTTTTAAACCATTAATCTGTTGATGTGCATAAAGGCTTTTCCCAAGATTTAGCTAATATAAATTGTACTGCTATGAAAAGGTTATGCATGTATCCCTGTTGTATGATAACTAACACTTTGGGAAAGATATCTAGAAAGCGGACAGCAGGGTCAATTTGAATTTTATGTTTAGGATTTTAAGAGTCTCCACACTGATTTCCATAGTGGTTGTACTAGTTTAGGTCCCCACTAACAATGTGGAAAAATTCCTTTACCCTACATCCCCACCAGCATTTGTAATTATTTGATTTCCTGATGACAGCCATTCTTTCTGGAGTTAGATGATGTCTCAATGTTGGTTTAATTTCCATTTCTCTAGTGGCAAACAACACTGAACATGTTTTCATGTGTTTCATGGCCATTTGTACCTCTTCTGAGAAGTTTCTATTCATCTCATTTGTCCATTTTGGATTGGGCCTTTTAATATGGGGGAGAGGTCTAATTAGTTTGAGTTCTTTATATACTCTAGCTGTTAGTCCTCTGTCTGAGGAATAGCTGGTTGTAATAGCTCTCCAGGTTGTCTCTTCACTCTGTTGGTTGTTTCCTTTGCTGGCCAGAAGCGTTCTAATTTGATACAATGCCATTTGTAGATTATTGGTATTATTTCTTTACCATTGGGGTTCTGTTTAGAAAGTCCCTGCTTTTGCCTGTGTCTTCAAGAGTTTTACCTATTTTATGTTCCAGCAGGTTGTTTCTGTTTTAACATTTAGATCTTTGCTCCATTTACATTTTAGTTTTGTGCATAATGAGGTATATGAGTCTATACTCTGTCTTCGACATGTGTATATCCAGTTTCCCAGCACCAATTATTTAAGAAGCTGTCTTTCCTCCAGTGGTTTTTTGTTATTCTTATTACTCCATTTGTGGAATATTAAAGAGTTGAATGCAGCTGGATTTATTTCTGCTGCTTCTATTCTGTTCCATGGATCCACATGTCTGTTTGTGTGCCAGTGCCATGCTGTTTTAATCACAATAGGTTTGCAGTATAATGTCAAATTGGAGATTGTGATGCTTCCTGCTTTGTTTTTGTTACCCAGATTTGCTTTTGTTATTCTGGGTCTTTGCTGGTTCCTTATGAATTGTAGGATAGTTTTCTCTAGATATGTGAGAAATGCTCTTAGTATGGCATTAAAATTATATGTAAGTTTTGGGGGTAGAGCCATTTTAGCTACATTGGTTCTCCCTATCTAGGAACAGGGCATATCTTTGCATTGCTTGATGCTGTCCACAATTTCCTTTCTCAAAGTGATTCAGTTTTCACTGTAGAGGTCTTTCATTTCCTTGGTTAGGTTAATTCCTAAGTATTTTTTTTTCTTGGTGCTATTGTGACTGTTCTTTCCTAATATCTATCTCAGTGAATTCCTTATTAGTGTATAGGCATGCTATTGACTTCTGTGCATTTATCATATATCCTGCTAGGTTGCTGGATTTGGTTAATTCTGAGAGTCTTTTGCTGTAATTTTTTGGGTCTTGTAAGTAGAGGGTCATGTTATTTGCAAAAAGTATTTTGATTTGTTCTTTTATCAGGCAAGAAAAAAATATATAAAATATATATAAAAGAACAAGTCACGTTTTTTCTTGTCTGATTGTTGTAGCTAATTTATCAAAGACTGTATTGAATAGCCATGGTGATAGTGGATATCCTTGTCTTGTTCCTGATTTTAGAGGAAAAGCTTTCCGTTTCTTTTTTCCTTTTTAATATGGTGTTGTCAGTAGATTGTTCATGAATATCTTTTATCAGATTCATATAAGGCCCTTTGTACATATTTTCTCCAGGATTTTAATCATGAATGGATATTGGATTTTACCAAATGCATTTTATGCATCTATTGACATGATGATGTAATTTTTGTCCTTGCTTCTGTTTATGTAATGGATCGCATTTATTGATGTATGTTGAAACATAGTAGCATCCCTAGGATGACACCTACTTGGTCATGGTATGATCATGAGTGTATGATATTTTTGATGACTTGTTGCATTCTTTTTGCCAGGAACTTGGTGAAAATTTTTGCATTTATGTTCATTAGAGAAAATAGCCTGTAATTCTATTTCTTACTGGATCTTTATTTGGTTTTAGAGTACAAGCACCACTAGCTTCCAAGAATGATTTGTGGGATATTTCTTCCCTCTCAATTTCATTAAAAATTTTGAGGAATATTAGTGTTAGATCTTCCCTAAAGTTCTAGAATTTGGCAGTGAATCCAACAAGCCCTGGGTTTTTCTTAGTTGGGAAGTTTCTGATTACTGCTTCAATTCCTTTCCCTGTTATTGAATTAATAAAGATTTTTAAATTTTCCTGACTCAGTCTTGATAATTTATATTTAGCCAGTCTTGATAATTCATATATATCTAAGTATTATGGCTTTTATCTGTATATCCCCCCCAAATCCATGTGTTCATGGGTGGGACTTTTGGGAGGTGACTGGATCATGGGTGCACGATGCTGGATTAGTCCACCAATGAGTTTATATAACTGAGTATGATGTTGGGCAGTAAAGCCTGGTGGAGACTGTGAGCATGGCCTGGAAGAGGGTATAAATACATCTCTCTTCCTCTCTTGATGACACTTCTGTCACGCCATGAAATGAAATGTTTCTCTTCTGCATGCCCTTCTGCTATGCTGCCTTGCCTTGGTATCAGCTGACTATGGACTGAAATTTCTACAAACTGAGATACAATAAACCTTTCCTCCTCTAACCTGTGGGTGCTGGGTATCTTGTCCAAAGGTTACACCCACCGAATCTGGCTTCCCAACAACAGAATGCAGGCCGCATGCCCTCCCTGCCCTGAGCTTGAGCTTCTCATGGGACCTTGGGGGAGCTACGCATGGCCCTCACCCTTTCTTTGTGTATCATGGCTGTCTCTCACCTGCTCTCTGTGGTACAGTAACACTTGAGTCCCAGAGTCAAACTCTCCTCCAGAATGTTGCTTTCATCTTCAATTAGGTTGGTCATTTGGCTATCACCTCTTCCATCCTGTGCTGAGAAAAACCAAGGTGCAGATTCCACTAGGAGTTGGTAATTTGACCCCAGTGGCAGTGGAGTGGGCACACAGGCTCCTCTTCCTTCCCACACAGTGCAACACTATTCAACAGTTCTTTGCTAGGCTGTTTGGAGATTTACCCATGCTGATGGGTTTAGTGATAATTTGTTTCACATATGAGCATATCTAATTTATATATCTGTCTCCCATTGATGTAACACTTAGGCTACTTATAACTTTTTGCTATCACTTGTACTAATAAAATGAACATTCTAGTACATATCTCCCATGAAGATGTGCAAGAATTTTTCTAGGGAATATACTCAGGGAGGAACAATGTGCTTTTAAGCTTTTCAAAGAAAGTAACAGATCAGGAAGACACTTTGATCATTGTGAACTATAGTTTCCAACAGAAAGGTTTTCAGAAATCTTTGCCCCTTAGGAGTGTTAATGCTACCTTTCTCAGAACACTAAAATATGATATTCAGAAAAACTGTGTTTTAAAATTGGTCTGACCTTGAGAAGACCAAAGACATCTTTAAAATTAAAGAAATTCACCTTAGAGAACAATGACTACATAAAATAACACCAATTACTTTTTTAAAATCTCTCAAAAGACAAAGTGACACACATTTTAAAAATGTAATTCAGAGTGCTTTCTGGTAGAATTTCCTTTTCATATATGTAATAAAAAATATACCTACATAAATTAGTGGCTAATTCATTCAAAAGTATTACCAATAAAGATCATTGTTGAGTAAATATTGAACTGCCAGTCATAGGTCAATAGACATGTGACGCTAAAGGGTTCTTTTGTATGTCTAGTTTAGATTACTAATTTCAATCAATCACCATATAAATGAGAAATCTGAGAAAGCAAGATTGATTTCCTCCTCTCAAAGGTGCTGAGAAACAAAAAGTCATTGGGAAAATATTTGCATGAAAAGCAAAATGCTTCTAGAACATGCTACATACATTTTTTGGAACCCATTAATAGGAAAATCTTGTGATAGAATCTGTCATTTGTATAGGTAGCAACTATTCCAGATTAAAATACTAAGGACATACTTAAAGATGAAATATGAATTCTACTGGTACTTAGAGCCCTGGAATATTATCATATGAATGATTGGAAGGTTTTTCTCAAATAAGAGAGCAAGATTACAAAAAGCTGTGATAATAGCCTGGTATTATTTTTTTCTGGATATTGAAAGAATCTGGAAGGTATATGTGAAAATAATGTGCTGTTCTATCAATAGTGAGATTGTGGGTGCTTTTAATTTTTTATTTTGACATATATAATCTAATTTTTCATATTTATTAAATATGCATTACACAACACATTGAGATTGCACTGAAATTTCATGCAGAATGGGGGAAAAAGAAAAAAAGAATCTTGGCCTCTAAATCAGCATTTCTCAAGTGCAATCTCTTGATTCTCAGTATTTTTCTTCCTGTTTATCTTCACTGCATCGAATCTAGCCTATTGGCTGTGTGTCCTTTCAGAAGCCAGTGTGATAAAGGGTAGGAAATGGTAAAAGAGAGCCTCCTGTCCTCTTTCTTTCCTCTCAATAACAAAGTGGGTTTGTGAGAAAGATAGAAGCTGGTCAGAAGTAAGGAGAGGAGCTCACACTATACACTAAGAATGCCTGTGGAGACTAACTGCCAGTCCAGCTAGCACACCATTTTCACACTAGCATCTCCCCCCGCACACACACACATGCTTTTCTGTAGCACTTTATCTCATCCAAAGAGTCTGTATTTCTATTCATGTTTTAAAGAATTTAGAGCTGGCAAAACTCAGCTAAGTCCACTCATAGTACAGATGAAGAAAGGTTCATTGTCCAACAGGATGAAATTGTATATCTGGTACCAGATTCACATAATAGGGGAAAGGTTAAAAAATTTGGCCCTGAAATATGATAGATAAAGCTCAAATCCTAGTTCGTAACTTTCTGAGTCTTTGTTTGCTCAATGGTAAATGAAACAGTTGTATTTGATCGGACTGAGGATGAATGAGATAATATAGGTAAATGTTTCAATGTACATTGTTGGATATGTAGTAGTGGTATGCATTCAATACACATAATTATTATTATTGTTAATGTTATTTTTATATTAATATGTTGGTACATTATTAACATTTTCACTACTTATTTAACTACATGAACATCTCTAGACTCTTAAGTGCCTCTTTTCTGAGATCGCCTCATATTTTTTAAGTTTTCTGGTCACTCTGGACAATGAAATACCACTCATTAACCTCAAGCACCCTTTATAAGACCTGTCACTTTCCAGCCGACATTCTGACACTTGCTCTAATTTTAGTTGGGATGCATCCATTGCACTTCTTCTCTTTCAAAACTTGTCATGTGTAGCCACTTGAGTATATCCTGACACCTTGTGATTTTTAAAGTCAAATAAATAATTGCTCAATTTCCCCTGGAGCTTTGATGAAATGTCAAAATCATTATAGAAATTGATGAGAACTATGCTAGGGTCTTGTCAGTAATCCACTACATCACCATTACACTTATTTCTAGTCAAACTCTGGGGGATTTGAGGAGCATGTTTTGACCTAAATTCAGATTTTAATTATAATAGTTAGGATGCAATGTCTTTCCCTGGCTGTTTACTTTAGCTTGGAATCGATTTGGATGACCTAGTCAGTACCAGTTAAGATCAGGGGAATGCGGATGAGGAAAATACCCTGATAACTTGAAAATATATTCTTGTCCAATAACTTCAATCTTTTCTCTAAAAGTGGTTTTGCAAAAATGATTTTAAAGTATCACATCTTACGATTAAAATCAGTCACCTGCTCTCATCCTTGCTAAGCTGCACTCTAATCTGAATTCCAGCTCATGGGCTGGGGATGCAGCACACTAGTAGAGCAGATGTTTGGCATGGGCATAGGGGCTGGAATCAATCCCATTAGGGAAAAATGATTCTAACTCACAGTGACACGTACAAAAAGTGTGTGGCAGCAAAAAAGAAAGGAACAATCCAAAAAAGACATTGGATAATCCACACCAAAAATAAGCATTGGCTGCACTGAAATGGAGAAGACCAGACCGAGCATCATCCTAGGCACGTAGCACACACTAACCACCCTTACTGTTACAGCAAGAGGAAAATAAAGCTGCCAAACAAACAGGTGCAGCCACCTGTAGAGAATGGATAGTGTCACTTCCAGAGGTACACAGTTTACAAAGTCAAATTCCTTCTATAATTGGAACTCCACGAACAGCCTAGAATAAAGTGCCTCTTTGGTAATACCTAGATTACAAGAAAGAAAACAAAAAAATGGCTTCATAGTGAATAAGACTCTACAGGAAACCTGTAGACCTGTGTGATAACCACATAGGTGGTTATGTGATAACCGCATAACCACTAACCACATAGCCTTAGGAAAGTCACTGTGCTTTTCAAAACTTTCATACTTCTGGGGTGTAAAAATGGGTACACACTACAGACATAAGGCATGTGAAAGTACTCTGGCAACTATTAAGTGCTACATAAATTATAATGTAAAATTTAAAATGCTCTAAATATTTATTATATGATCATCACTGGAGAGAAAAAGATAATGCACTAAAGTTAATATCTATCTCCAAAGTGGGAGACAAGATGGCTAATGTCAGAAGTATCACTAACCTCAACACTAGACATCTCGTAGGTGGCCAGTGTTGGCAGTATTCCAAACATACTTGTTGACACCAGCTTACTTTACTCTCACAGTAGCTCTGGGAAGAAAATAGAATAGAATTCCTCCTACTCTGCTCATTTGACAGCTCAGTCAGAAGAACAAATTATTCACTCTCCCTTTTGTTTTAGAAGCTCTGGGGACTGGATTTAGTGCCTTCACACTGAGTTATATTCCAAACCCTTTTAAAATTTTTATTTTATTTTAGTTTGAGACATCATTTTGCTAAGTCACTAAGTTACCCAGTCTGGACTCAAATTTCTGATCTTTCTCCTTCTGCCCCTCAGAGTGCTGGGATTATAGGCATGTGCCACCATGCCTGGTTTCTTCTACCTTGTCATAAAGTACACTTTCTGCCTCCTCAGAGAGCTAGGTTAAGAAACACAGGCTCTGTAGCTTCAGCAGAAACTCAGAGAAAATATTAATAATTTTAAAGTTTAAATAAAAATGTAACAGTCTTCATGAAGGAGACCTTCCAGAAATATAGATAGGATTTTAGTAGGCTGAGAAGGTATGAGAGAGTAATGTCATTATAATTATCTTAGACCAACAGACGCTTAAGCCACCAACAGGAGACCCAGCAGAATTTTATATTGTTCTAGTCACATCCTGATTTCTACTCTGGGAATCAGTGCATTGTGGTCTCCTGTTCATAAAGGGTGTGTTCTACCTTTCAGGTTTATTAAGATGGAAACTTCCTAATTTACAGTCCAACTCCCTTTTTTGTCTCTTTCACCCTAATGCCCTTCTCTGCAAAAGGTTTGGCTCCCTTCTCTTGTAAATTTGGACATTTTGCAATTGTAACATTTTGCAACTTTATTTCATAAACAAAAATATTAATGAAGGTACTAATGAAAATTAGTAACAGAAATTTTCTGAGAAATTGTTTATACAGTATTAAGTTAATGAATCCAAATGAACTAATTTTTTCAACTAGCTTATGACTTTCAAAATTATGGAAACTCTCTTTACAGATTAATGATAATGGAACCTCTCTTTACAGATTAATGATAAAGTAAACGGAAGTGGAAAGAATATTAGTGATACTGCAAGGATTCAGATGTTCCTTCAGTTCCCCAACTAAATTTTTATACAGTCTAGTAATTATATTTCAACTAGACAACAAAAGTCTATTGCTTTTATTTGCTTCTAGAAGGTGTGATGGAGAAATTTAGCAAAATGCCCATGTACATCTGAAAAATTCCCATACTGCATCATTGCTAGAACTCAACAGACCATGTCCAATTCACCCCACCACAGAGCCACCCCCTCACTTTGGTATAGTTTAAAGTGAAGAAAGTGCTATAGAGCCCTGATTTCAAACAGACTTCTGCAGAATTCTAGGGCTGCCTCAAGGTTGCAACTCTCTTGATTTGAATTTAATTTTAGAAAACCATTGTAAACGATGCTTAACTACAGTAAACAATACGGTAACTCAAATGCGCTATGTTTAGATACCATAGAAACCAGAGGTATTTCCTTATGGTGTACAAGCTGATAGATTTGGACAGAATAGAGCTCCTCCTATGAACCCTGGTATGAATTTGAGCTTCTTGGGCAAATGTCATTGATTGGGGAAATTATAGGTTTGGAGTCATCCTTTTATTTCAGATCTGTGTACGTCCACTCACACAAAACTGCACAAATCAGAAGGGGCTTGTAGAACACAGGTATTGGGTCCAATAAAGTGCAAGGCAAAATTGTATTACCCATGCTTGCCTTTAATTCTGTGGTGATAGTTGTGTTGCACATAAGCATGGGAGGACTATTGTGCTGTATTGTAGCAGGTGTGTGAGTTAACAGATGTGCTTCAGGTTTAAAATAATATATCCTCAGGGCGGGAGACATAGTTCAGTGGCACCGCACTTGAGTAGCATGTGCAAAGCCTTGAGTTCAAACCCCAGTACTGAAAAAAAGTAGAAAATAAATTAATATGCCCTCTCTTAATCTTCTTTTATTCTTCAGGATGGGTGAATTTTACACGTCCTAAGATTGCTGGAAATCTACTTAAAACATGTTAGCATGTGCAACTACTGTATTTTTTAAAAATTTGGGGGGAATCCAAAAGAAACTTATTAAATCAGATGATGAGGTTGTCAGATGACTGCCTCTTGCATCCAGATACTTGATGCCTGACTTCTATGTTCATTAAGCTACTTCTATCATTCCAATTGCCTGAAAAAAAATAAATAATGTGATATTAAAATATTTGCAAGTCATTTGTCATAAATTTTTGTTTTCCATACCAGGTGAATGAACTTCTATTTGAAGAAAAAAGTCTGTCCTGGTTGAAGGAAGGAAATAAGGATAAAAGAAGCAGAGGCAGTGAAGAAAAAGAAGGAGAGAGAAGAAAATATTAAAAATCACTGGCCAGGGCCGGGGCTTTAGCTCAGCAGCAGCGTTTGCTTGGCAAATGAGAGGTCGTGAGTTCAGTCCCCAGTGGAAAAAAAGTTACTGGGAAAGCTGTAATACTGGCCTGGGAGACTATATCCATAAATTCTCGTTGATTCTATCATAGACATTCTGTGTTCTCTTAAGCATTTAAGTATCTTACTCTCGAAGACTTGAATTTCCAACCTATAAAATCGATGCATTTAATGAAGATGTGTTGAACACTATTTTGAATTAAACCTGTGCCTGGAAATGGAGGCACAGCAGTGGGAGAAACAGATTTAGTCCATGTCCTCCTAGGAAATACAGGAAAGAGAGGGAAGGAGGGAAGGCAGGAGAGAGAAAGGCAGAGAGACAGACAGAAAGAGACAGAGACAGAGTGGGTTAAAGAGCAATAGTAGTAATTATTCTACCTCACTCAGTGCTACAGTGAAAGTCAAATAAAAGGATGCTTGCAAAAGTGTTTTGAACTCTCAAATCCCTGGTAAACAACATGCTGTCTAATGTTGAAGTTTAGTTGTTTCCTTGACATTAGACATCTTGTCTCCTCAATATGAGTATATCACTTTGAGGAAAGAACTCAACGTTAGTACTTTTTATTTATCTTCCTACATGAAATATTTAGAGCATTTATTGTTATACAATAAATTGACCCACTCTCTCCTTCACATGTTCCCCATTGGGCCTCTTTTCATTATCTGGAAGATACTAAGGTCTTTTCTGCATTTGAATCTTTGTCTCTGGTGTCCCCAAAGCCTGCGTTCCTGTATTTTCCTCCCTCTTCCCACCCAGTGTTCACACAGCTGACCTTCTCAGCCTTTAGACTGAGCACAAAAGTTACCTCCTCAGTAAGGACTTCCCTCTTCTTCATGGTAGGGAACACCCTTGAGTCCCTAAATCTTTCTTAGGCTACATTTCAAGTCTCATTTAATTTCCTTTAAAAAAGCATTAGTTGGGCTGCTTTCAGGCTACCTTATGCATATGTGATTCAGAGATCAGCACGGGATGCAGTGACTGCGATTGCTCTAGGCTGTACTCTAGTTTTTCTGCCTTGTAAGATGATAGGCTTTAAACCAGAGTTTTAGCCATCTTGTCGCACTGTATTCAGCCTGCTTCCAGGCTGAAACCTGAAAACACGACTCTCACTCCATGCCGTCACTTCTTCCAAGTGTCAGCCCTCTAACTTCCCCAAGCTCTGGATTTTTTTGACAGGAACTGTTACAGGCTTCAGTGAAAACTTCTCGACCATATGAGAAGTGCCACTTCCCCACCCATCCACTGAAATATAAATCGGCTCATGCAGCACTGTTACTCAAATCTAGGAAAGGCTCCTTTATGAATCAGAAAAGCCAAATGACCACCATGATTCTGTTTATCTGGATCTCCTTATTACTACTCTGCCTTCGCTTATTTCATTCCCCTCCCACTTTTTCTGTTCTTTTTCATCTTCATTGGTTTTGTTCCTTCATAATGTTGAAAATGTTCTCTAGATTTTGCTCCAGCAGATAACACTTACTGCAGACAGCCAACAGGGCATACACTCTCCATACTGGAAATCTTAGCTCAATTATCACGTTTTTATCACTACAATTTCCCATCTCAACCTCAGTAATTTTCAATCTCCTTCTCCTTATTTATCTTTGTTTCATTGGTATCAATCATCACCTTTCAAAATACTATCTACACTTTTTATGTTTATAACACACTGTATGTCTTCCCTCACTTGGCTATGACTTATAGGAACACAGAACATTTCATTTTTTTTGTTTACTTCTGCATCCATAGCATCTAGTACCTGGAGCAGAATAGATATTCATAATAGATAGTATTATCTTTCCCAAATGAATACGTGACATCAGTAAATGAATGAATGTTGTTAATTCCTTATATATAGGAAGCAACACACATTTCAGGGAAGCAATAAAACATTTGAGGAGATCTCAATCAAGAATGTCTTCAAACATTGAGGTCATTTTTTGGTCTTCTTTGGTAATACCAATTATTCTTATTCTGAAGGCAAATGTACCTTTGAGAAGTTACCAAAACCCTCTCAAAACCAACTCTAGCCAAAAGAGAAGGTGATAGGCTACAAAAGTAAAATATTATATTACAAAACCATGTTTAATTCTTTGTATCACTGGCATGCTGTGAAGCGGGTCCCAACAAGGAGTTACAAGCATATTTCATACATCTGCTGCACGGTTTGAATAGGTGTACAGTTTTCAAATGGATAAGCTGTGAAGTGAAAGGTTCTGAGTTTTTAGCACTATTATTTTATATTTATCCTCTGCAACACTGCTGAGATAGCCGTCTCCGCTGAATTTAGGTGAGCTAGGAAATTCAGCTCTTGATTCTTCCCAGACGTGAGCAGTCCAGAGATCTCCGCTCACTCTACCTTCTGAACGTGGGAGTGATGGGGCTGAGAAGAAAAGACTAAGTGTGAAGAATCCTGACCCCCCTGTTGCTGATGATTAGTGGCAGAGTTGATGCAGCTCAATGGTGGGAAAACGAAGCTGACTTAGAGTTAATCATAAGAGACATAATTGAGTTTGTCTATTTTTCTGACCTCTGGTATTATAAGCAGTGCATTTGTATAATAATGTGACAGTATATTTGAAGTACTTCTAAGGAAGCTCAAGTAGAGTTTATTTTATGTGTGTGATCATCCTTTGTTTGCTCTGGGCAGTGAGTTGTCATATAATTGCATTTCTTAGCACTACTTAATTGGTTACTATTATCAAATGCGATAGCAACCTACTGATTTAATACTTGGGGTGCCTATTAAGCAGTCCTCCTAGTACTGGGCGAATTAGAAAAACACTGTGCTCATTTAACTAATGCCTTATTTTTCTCTCTGCTGTATTGCGCCTTATGTTTTTAGTTTCCTAACGTTAGATTATATAGACACAAATTTTTATCCTCTTGCTTTTAAGAAATGAGTGAGCAGGTGATCAACTTTTCCTATAATTGATTTTTATTGTTTCCTGATACTGTATACCCAATACATCAGACAGACTTCGTTTAAATTTCCAAGCCAAACAATGTAGCTATTTGGGGTACTGTGCTGAGGGTCGCCAGCGGTAGCTCAATGGAGAAACATGTCCTAATTTATTATGGTCTCTTCTATAGGATATGATAAATGATTCAGGACATATGGTAACTTCAGAAAGAATATAGAGATTAATAAGTAAGAATAGCTTTATCTCCTTCACTTAATATCTGCTGGCCATGAATTTGGATAACTACATTCTTTCCCCAAAGTACTACATGGTTTTGGATATCCCAAGGGTTAGAAGAGAGACAGCAGGCAGGAATTTATATCCACTTTGGCCGGAAGTCTCATCCTACTTGGAATCTGAATTCAGAATATTTTTCTTTTATAGACTATCCTGGTGATTCTTGGAAGATACAAGGAAATATAGCCCACCAACATCCAAGGCACTATACCTTGAGATGTTACTGTTTAAGCTTATATTCATTAATTACGCATAAAATATATAATTCATATAACTACATCAACACCATTTTCTGGTATTTATCAATACCCCTGTTCAAGGAATATGTACCCGGGTAGTATAACCAAATTTTCATTCCTGAAAGTTCTGAGCTCCCAGTTGTCCTACCTGCATAGTTTCGGTAATGAGTCTTGACATCCATCGCTTTTTTATGGTTTCTTTTCTTGTCTTGTTATACTGGGTTGCTTAGTGAGCCCCAAAAGGCCAAGTATCAAAATTAGCTTCCAATCACAGAAGGCACTAGTAAGGTGCATGGGAAGAGTGATAACTGTCTTGAAATGCATCCATATTATTGTGAGGAATTCCTTATGACCATGTGTCTAAGGGAAAATATTGAGCTTGGGTTTTCAGGCTGACGGTGTTGTGTTAAAATGTTACAGCTTCATGCAGTTTTCACCCTCTTCTGAGACTGCGTCTCACACTTTAGCTGTCTTTCTGGACTTTAGCTTCCGGATTGACATTCTTAAGGGCTGCTTTGTTCATTTTCTTCTGTCTTTGATTTTGACTCCCAACCATTATGACTTTCACATTTTTAAAATAAGAGATAGAGCGTTGTGATGTTGCCCAAGCTGACCTTGAACTACTGGGTTCACATGATCTACCTGATCCAATATCTTGAGTAGCTGGTACTATAGGCATGTGCCACCACACCTAGCTGTTTTCTGGCTTTACTCATTGTATGTCACTGAACTTTTATTGGGATCATCTTATCCTGACATAACTTAGATAACAATGTGAACTAAAAACTATAACCATAAGCCTATAGAAACACTTTTCTGTTATTTCCTGTTTCCTGGAAACTATACTACAACTAGATTAAATGTTAATGCTTCCAGGGTTTGTTGTTAAGGTTTGACTCACCACTTATCATTTGGGAAGAGAAGATGTCACATTACTGGACACTGAATGCTTACATTTATTCATTGTTTAGTATCATCAAGCAACATATGCTCAAAATGATTTATTAAGGCATGAATTAGCAATGCAACGAGGCCCACGAAAAGATTTGCATGTTGAGAAGTCTAAAAATGTTCTTGTCCTCTTTCCAAATATAGAGATAAACATTTTGGGTATTATGGGTATACATTCTAATTAATTAGTCAAAAATTGTTTCATATGCTATAGGAATAGCAATATGTTGTGTCCCAGAAAAAGTACCAATGATGGTTTATAAATAGTAATTATATTCTCATTTTCAGCAATCAGAAAAATAGTTTGAATAGAACAGACAAATGGTTTCCCAGGACCGAATGGAAATCAAAATAATTAGCATATTATTATAAAAGTTCACTTTAGAGACAAACTATTTTTAGGACTCTCTCCAAGCAAATATCCTAAGAAATTAAGAAATTCTAGACAAAATAAATGAATAAAAGAAGAAAGAAAACTGTCATAAACAGTTCCAACTGCTTGTCCTGAATAAAAACAGAGGACACTTAGATGTGGAAAAACAAAGTGAGAAATAGATCAAAATATCACTCAGGACACTGACTACATGATGAGTGTTAGCAAAGCCCACAAACTGCAGACTGATGGCTTGAAGAGCAGGGATTCCCTCAGCTAAAAACATTGATTGGTAATCTTGGCTGATTGACAAAGATACAAGGAGCTCTTTATAACAATTTGAGAACAGCAAAATCTGTTATCACAAAAAGGATAGAATCCATTAATGTCTGGTCTCTTGAAGGTAGAAGTCAATTCTGTAGACGGGACATTTAAACTTAAAGGTTTATTATTTACTTATTATTTCTAAATAGCTTAGCATCATTAAACAGATTAACAAGGCACAGAATTTGGAACTAAATTAAGTCATGTAAACAGTGTTCTTTTGGATATTGGTTCAAATAAATATATACCATTCTCCAAATGGGGCCATGACCCTAAAACTACCAATAGAGTGACATTTTAAACTACCATCACCAACGAGCAACAGATTATAATGGCCAAGATTATTATAGCAGTTGTAATGCTGACAATTATTTAGAATAAATTGTATGTTACACATGACCTTTGTGACATAGCAAATTGTGACAATGCTGCTGGGGGAAGTACTGGATTCTATAGACATAGCTGGAATCCAATGGATTATCTAGAAATGCCTTTCCAAATCTTGGCTGAATATCTCCACTTCTGTACCTGTATGCATCTGCAATTCAGTACGCCCAGACAGCAATCATTATCTTTTCCCTCTCTAGCTAAAACCAAAACATTCATATGGTCACTCACACCAACATCTGGGACACATTCTGGGCATTTCCAGTCTCTCCTACTTCCCATAGCGAATCCGTCAACATGTCCCAGTGATTCTGCCTACAAAATGCCTCCAATTTGTCCTATTTTCTTCCATCTCTATCACTCTCAGCCTACTTCAGCATCATCTCTCAGATCCTCTACCACAACGGCCTCCTAAATGGTCTCTCACTTTATTTATTGCTTATTTTTTTAAAATTTTATTTCAAAGAGGACAAAACCAAGGAAAATGAAGTAATAAAACCAACCAAAACAAACCAGTGTAAGTGATACAGGACTTCAAAACATTATGAAACAAACAATAGTTACCATAATGTCTTTTGTTGTCTTCAAAATAGCTGCAGATACCTTCAGAGGTAATAAAAATCAAACAGAACAGAATAGAATAGAAACAATAAAAACAAAACAATGAAAGCAATAAAGGACTTCAAAACAAGACAATAGTAGATCCAAAATGGCTACCATAATATATCTTGCTATCATCAGAATAAGTGCTCATGTCATCTGATATAACAAAATCAGGCAAAATAAAAGAGGATAAAACCCAACCCAACAAAACAAGGAAAACTATATGGGACTTCAAAACAAAACAATAGGGAATCAACAATGGCTGCCAACCTCAGAAGGAGACCCTCCCCCAGATGCCACACTGCATACTGCTAACCTCTGAACAGATGATCAGACCACTGGCCCTAAACCTGCAAGGTCAGTAAAATACCAAACACCACAAGCATCAAATAGCATTTCACCTCAGTAGCTATCATCACGCCTCTGTTTCTCCCGATCAGCTGATTGCTTGGGGGCGGTGAGGGACGGGATTTGTTCTTCTTGTTTGCCAGCCCACGCACTGGTTCACAGGGGAGCTGTGTGAGGCTACTTGGTGAGGCCTTGTTCTCTCCCCTAACAGTCTGCGAACAGTGCAGACTCATCTCATGCACTTTAAACCTCTTCTATTTATGCTTTATGCAGCAATAAGTGTGAATTTTTTTTTCAAAAAAACAAAAGTCTGGCTTTGTCACACATTGTTGGAACCCCTTCAATGACTCCCCATTGCTTTTAGGAGAAATAAGGCAGATTATTCCAGTGGTACCTAAGGCCTCACATATCCAGATATGGGATTGAAGGGGTGGAGGTAATACACAATTCTGTCACCTCAAAGCAAAAATTCTGCCGTCTCAAATAATGTGAAAAAATCTGAAATCACTTACAAAAGATGTGAGGCCTAAAAGACTTACAAGGAATCCATAATGTTCAGGGTGGCAAAACTATATCCTACTTAACATGTTTGGGCTTGAAGTTCATCACTAAGATAGCAGGTCCGATTCAGGTAATCAGAAGTTGCTTGGCATGCTAAACTATGATTTGGGTAAAATCATTCAGGAAGTATTAATCAGGTCAGTAGTTTCTAAGATCACCAATGTGCATAGTACCTATATTGTGTCCACAGACTTTGACCCACTAAGTACAACTCAATAGAGACAACAATTTGGGTGAGTGATTTTTCAAATGAAGTATGGTTTTCCAGATAAAATAGGGATCATCTGCTTAAATTAAATTTGTTACTAAAGTGTTATTCATTTTTCATCTGAAATTCAAACATAACATATACTAGGTGTGCTCAAAATATATGGCTAATATTTTACTTTTTAAAAATTATTATGTAAAGGACACACTACCGTTAATTCCACCTCAAAATACTCTTCTCCTATAAAGACAGTTCTTGCATTATTTCTGCGACTTTCTGAATCATTTATGGAAATCTTTTGTGTCTTTATAAGGAGTGATCAAGATAAGTTGAATACTGCTGCCAAGTGCCATCCATCGGAAAGGCAGCCTTGCAAAGTTACTATAATTTGCTTTCTTATCCACCTTACTCACCAGAACTGGCACTATGCTATTTCTGGATAGCCCCCAAAGTCAAAATGACCATGAAAGGTAAATGGTTTGAGTCAATTCAAGACATCAAGACAACCATCATAGCACAACTAAAGAGGACTCCAGAACTTCTTCGAAAAGTGCCGAGAGTGATGCGGTATGTTTAAAACAAAGGAGAATATTTTGAGAGACTAATAGCAGGGTATCATTTATAGTAATAACTTTTAAAATTTAAATCTCCACTGTATTTCTTTTGTGCACCGGGAATTGAACTCAAGGCCTCACGCTTGCCAGGCAGGCGCCATGCCACTGAGCTATATCTCCTGCCCTCACTGTATTTTTCGATTGTACTTTACATTTTATATTTTATTAGCTAAGTATGGCAAGCCAGAAAACAATTAAGGAATAGAAATTGGTATATAAATATCCAAATAAATCAACCATGTAGCAAAAGTTGTTTTTATTTTAGCAAAATATTTCATTGTCATGATATTTTATGTGTTTTATTGTAATTAGTCACATTTATTGTACAAATAAATTAATTTCACTGTGATGTCCATATATGCCTATATAATGCTTTGATCATATCCATCCTCCCTACTACCTTCTCTTCCTTTAACCTCTCTCCAATATCTTCAGCCCCTTTCCCTTTCTTAAGTCTTCTACTTTCAGGTCGTATTTATTTTCTATATATTCATTTTTACTTTCCACATATGAAGGAAAATATAGTACTTATTTTTCTGTGTTTAGCTAATTTCACTTTAAATGATAATCTCTAGTTCCATTCACTTTCCTACAAATGGATGACTTCATTCATTATGCATATATTCCATATTTTTGGTATCCACTTATCTGTAGGCAGGTCCCTAAAATGATTTCTTCTTTTTTTTCCTAGGATGATTTCCTGTCCTGACTGATGTGAATAAACATGGGTGTGCAGGTTTCTCTTTCAAAACAAAAAATAAGACAGCAATAAAGTCTCAATGAAGTTCTGATTTTCATTTCCCTGATGGCTGAAGTGTTGGGTATTTTTTCATAGATTTGTTAGCCATTTATACTTCTTTCGAGAAGGGTCTGCTTGGATAATTTGCCTATTTGTTGGTTGGATTTTTTCTTTTGTTAACTTTGTTGAGTTCTTTAAATATTCTGGATAACAGTCCTCTGGCAGATGACTAGCTGGCTAAAATTTTCACCCATCGCATAGATTGGCTTTTCACTCTGTTGTTTGCTGTGCTTTTACTGTCCAGAAGCTTTTAAAGTTGATTGAATCCTATTTGTCTATTCTTACTTTTATTTACTGAGATTTTGGAATCCTGTTTGTGCCAATACCTTGAGATATTTCTAATTGTCTCGAGTCTTCATTAAGGTCTTTGATCCACTTTGAGTTGATTTTTTACAGGGTGATAGATGGGGATCTACTTTCACTCCTTTACTTTTTAGTATATGCACTGCCAAAGTGAGCACTCAGTCCTTTACATGTGCTCATCCAGTTTTTGTCACTTATTGAAGAGGTGTGTCTTGTCACCAATAGATATTTCTGGTACTTTTGTCAAGAATCAAATGGCTGAAGATGTGTGGGTATATTTTTAGGTGCTCTAATCTAGTCCATTGCTTCATGTGTCTGTTTTCATACCAATATCACGATGTTTTTTGTGATTATGTCTATAATATACTTTAAAATCTGGCATTGGGAGGATTTCTAGCATTGTTCATTTTGCTCATGATTGCTTTGGCTATTTTGGGTGTGTTGTGTTTCCATATAGATTTTAGGATTATTTATTCTAATTATGTAATAATGTCATTATACAATTGAGAATGCACTGAATCTATGGATTGGTTTTTTAATATGTCCTTTTTAAAGTTACTGATTTTTCTAATCCATGAACATCGGAGATCTTTATATCTTTTAAGTGTCTTCTTCAATTTACTTCTTCAATCCACCTGCTTGGTTATGTTTATTCCTAGTTTACTTTTTTAGACAATTGTGAATGTGATTGTTTTTCTGATTTCTTTCTCAGCAAGTTCATTACTGGGATATGAAAAAGCTACTGATTGTTCTATATTGATTTTTATAACCTACCAGTTTGTTTAATTTGTTTAATTTAATTTTGTTTTATTAGTACATGTTTGAAATATGTGAAGTTTACATTTGCTTTAAGGATGTTTGTTCTAAGAGTCTTTTGGTGGGATCTATATGGTCTTAGATGTATAGAACCATACCAGCAGCAGACAAGGACAATTTGACTTCCACATTTCCTGTTTGTGTGCCTTTTATTTTTTTTCTCTTACCTGACAGCTCTGATTAAAATTTCAAGTACTGTATTAAGTGAAAGTGGTAGGACTGGACACACATGTGTTATTCCTGCTTGTGGAGGAAATACTGTTTTTTACCAATTAGTATAACTGATTATGGGTTTGTAGGATGTAGCCTTTATAATTCTAAGGCATGATCCTTCCATACCTAGCTTCTTCAGAGTTTTCATCATGAAAGGATATTGAATTGTGTCAAAGGATTTTTTTTGGTAACAAGAATCAAACTCATGACCTTGTCTTTGCCAGCCAGACGCTTATGCCACTGAGCTATAACATCAGCCCTCAAAGAATTTTTATGTTCTATTCACTTGATCATGTAATTGTTATCCTTAATTCTATTTACGTGATGTATTGTATTTATTGATTCACATACATAGAACCATCCTGACATTTTTTATATGAAATCAACTTATTGATGGTCTCTTTAATATGTTGTTGAATTCAATTTCCAAGTAGTTTTGTGGCAGTTTGCATCTAAATTAGTGAAGGATATTGGCATGTAGTTTTATTTCTGTCATGTCTTTATCTGGTTTTGGTAGGAGGCTGATACTGATTTCAGATAATAAGTTTGGAAGAATGTTTTCCCTTTTCTGTCTTATGGGCTACTTTGTTGAGTATTGGCATTAGTTTTCATGAAAGTCTGATAACATTCAGCCGTCAATTCAGCTTTTTCCTTGGGCTTTCTTTATTGGGAGACTCCAACCTCCTTTATTGACTGATTCAATCTCTCTGCTTGTGATTGTTCTGTTTAGGTTTATTGGTATCAGTTTAATTCAGGAGATCATATATTTCTAGCAATGTGTCTGCTTTTTGATTATAGTTTTCAAAATATTTGCTAACGAGTCTAAGGATTCTGGTGGTGTCTGTTTTAACATCTTTTCGGCTCTAATTTTAATTATTCGGGTATTCTTTCTTTCTTTTGGTTAGTTTGATTAAAGGTTTACCAATTTTGTTTTTCTTCTTAAAGAACCAAATATTTGTTTTATTTATCATTTGTACTGCTCACTTCACTCCTATTTCATTTATTTCTGTGCTAAGCTTTGCAATTTATTTCTGCTGTTTTAGGGTTTATTTTCGCTTTTCTAAGACCTTGATATGTATAACTAGGTTATTTATATGAGACCTCTCTGTTTGGTTGTAATATAGTTACTCATATCTCTAAACTCCTTAGTGCTGCTTTCACTGTGTCCCCAGACTGGTATATTATCGTTTTGTTTTCATTTGATTCTAGAAATGTTTCAATTTCTTCCCTGATTTCTTCAGTGATCCGCTGTGCATTCAAAAGCACATTTTTCAATCTCCATGTGTTTGCATATTTCCTGTAGTTTCTTTTTGATTTTTTAGTTTCATTTAATTATGATTTAGTAAGATAGAAGAAATTATTTCAATTGTTTATATTTGCTAACACATGCTTTATTGCCTGAAATACGATCTATTTTAGAAAAAGCTTTATGAGGTGCTGAAAATCATGTATGTTTCACAGCTGTTAAATTGAGTATCCTGTAGATGTCTGTCATATTCACTTGATCTAAATGTAATTTAACTCTGATCTAAATTGATTTTTTTCTGGATCTACTATTGATAGCAGCACATTAAAGTCATCTATTATTATTGTATTAAGGTCTTTCTCCCCACTTCTGGTAGTGTTTGTAGTGTAGTTCATACTATTTGTTTTATCAATTAAGTGCCCTGATATTCTGTGTATATATAATGACAATTGTTATATCTTCTTGATGCACTGTTCCATTTATTAATACATATTTATAAATATATATTTACCTTTTTTTCTCTTTTGTTTTTGACTTGAGGCCTGGTTGTTGACTAGAGATATAGCTACTACTACTTGCTTTTTTTTTGCTTGAAATACAATTTTGCATCTTTTATTTTTGGTCTGTGTATGTCTTTGCTGACAAGGTAGATTTTTTTCAAAAATCAAATTGAGTGTTTTTTTTTTCATCCAGTCACTCTGGGTGCATCTTTTAACTGGAGAATAAAGATCATTTGCATTCACAGCTGTTATTGAAAGATATATATTGGTTGCAGTAATTTTGTTGTTTTTCTTCTTGTTGTTTTAAATCATCTATGTTCATTTTTCTTTTTCATACTAGAGGTTTGATGGCTTACTGAGTTAATGTGTGTCTTAGTTACTTTCTACTCATCGCTGAGACAAAATACCTGATGTCCAAAGTTGGGAAAGAAAAGGTTTATTTCTTACAGTTTTGGAGGTTTCAGTCCATACTCAGTTGGCTCCAAGGCAGGGTGGCATGGTGGGGCCACAGTTCATGGCGGCTGCAAACAGCAAGCAGAAAACGGCAAGAGAGAGCAACACACCTTCTTCCTGCCATTACATCACATCCTGGCTCCACCCCCTAGGAGGGTGTAGCACTGACACCATCAATCCAAGCACTAGACAGTCACAAATGTACAATGCAAATACATGAGGCCTGGGGGCCACCGACATAAACCATGACAATGTGCAAATATTAATTCTCATCTATTTATCTAGTCTTATATGGCAATTAAGTTCCCCATACTCTCATCATGTGTTTATCTTGTTTCTTTTTCTGGCGTTTCCTTAAGTAGATTTTATAATGCTAGCTTAATCATCATAAATTCCTTGACTTTATTCTTATCTCAGAAGATCTTTATTTAAATTCTCAAGGATAACTTTGCTGTAAACAGTAACCCAGGTTGGTAATTAATTTCTTCAGGACTCAAAATACATCCCTGGACGCCCTCCTGTCCTTTATAGTTTCAACTGAGAAGTCTGCTGTTATTCTGATGAATTTGTTTTAAAAATGATTTGGTGCTTTTGTCTTGTGCATTTTAATATTTTTCTAGTTCTTATTTTTTGCATTTTTAACTATAACAGGCTGTGGAGAAGTCCTATTCTGGTTATGTCTATTAGAGGTTCTTAATGCCTTCTATATCTGGATGTCTGTATCTTTCCAAATATTTGGGAATTCCTTTGCTATTATTTTACTGAATAGGTTTTTTTATGTCTTTAGTCCTGTTCCATTGCTCTGTTTTTTATTCCTATTATTCATATTTTAATGATGTCTTGTAGATATTACATGTTCTTTTCATTCTTTCTTATTATGTTTTGTGTTACTGTCTGATATGATAATTCATCAACGTGTCTGCAGGTCCTCAAATGCTTTATTCTGCTTGATTAGTCTACTGATGCCTTTTAATTGAGTTTTCTATTGACTTATTGAGGTTTTCATTTCCAAACATTGTTTTTTTTTTATTCAGACTATCTCTTTATTGAATTGTCCTTTCATATCTTCCATTGTCTTTCTTAATTCATTCAGATGTTTATTTATACCTTCTTTGAATTTATTTGTAGTTTTTCACATTAATCTTTTGAGTTACTTATCTAACATGTCATGCATTTCATCACCTTCAGGATCAGTTATCAGAGATCAATGAGATTTTGGACAAGTCATGCTGATTGTTTCATATTTCTTGTATTTTTATGTAGACTTGCATGTCTGTTGGGATGACCATCTCTTCCGCTCTTTAAAAATCATTTTCTTTATTAGTACGTGTTTTTAGTACATAAAGTTCACATTCCTTGTGGAGAGTTATTACAGAGACAACACATCTTATTTCCTTTTTTTTCATCACCTTTCTCTACCCTTCCTCCACCTCCATCTGTCACTTGATCTGTTTTCTTTTTTCATACATAATGCGTGAGGGCATTCCTAATGGATAGTTTTCTCTCGATAATGTGTCCTAGGACATCAGATTGTCATGTACTATTGAGTTGAATTCCAAATAGGCATCATCTCTTTTCCTTTAGCTGTGATAAGTGGGTTTTGATGCAGAGTACAAAATATCAAAAGGTGAGGGTCCTACTTTCTCTGTAGGTCTCACAAGAGTAAGGTCCCCTGGTAGTTCAGGCAGCTGCATTTTGGACAGTGGGGTTTAGAAGGTTCACCTTCTGTGGTTACCCCTCCAGGTTTGTTAGTGATGTGCACTCTGTAAACGTTTGGAAACAGTGACTCATGCTGAGAATGGGGTAGATGCCTTGTGCACAGTCTTGGTTGTTCCTCTCTGCTATTGCTATGGGGGTGAATTTTCAGGAGGGAGTTTTCAAGAACTCCTCAGCTGTGCTTACTTGAGACAGGCTCATCAGCTTGCAGTTTATATGTTTTCTATTCTTTAAATTGAAGTATTCTCCAAGGTTTCAGTCTGAGTCATGGGTGAAGTACAATTTCTTTTAATTGGGCTGAGAGCAGCAGAGCATCTACTGAACATGCTTCACGAGTCGAACTCCATCTCCAGAACTTTTAAGAAAGGAAAACACGTAACAATACTCACCAAAAATAAAAGCAAATCAGATACAGAAACAAAGTAAAAACAGTACAAAGTACAGCATCCACAACACCACCAACAGGAAATGGCAGTGGCAAAAATAATACAGAATGATCCTTAAAAGTTTAAAAATGATAAAAATGAAGTTAAAGAAATAAGAAAGTAAAAAATAGAAAATTCAGAAAGAAAAAAACGAAAACAAGAAAAAAATAGAAAGTGAAAGAAATTAACATAAAATAAATGAAATAATATGAATATTAAAAGAAAAGAATGAGAAAAAAGAAAAAGAACAAAAATACACACACACACACACACACACACACACGAGCCAGAGAGCAAATACAGTGCAGAAAGGTCTTAATAAAAATAAATGAAACTACTGTCTTTGCTGAGGTGAATGATCATGTAGGCAAGAGCAGATAGTCACCATCTATGCCCATCGTCTCTTCCCTCCCTGTCTTCCTAGACTATACCCCACCTTTGGAGAGCTGTGGTTACTCACCCTTTCCCTCTTACTTTTGTGTTCAGCCGGCAATCAGCAGGTGTGGTTTGGGAAAAGAGCCAGCTCTCAGCTACTCTATTAGTCAGCTTGAGCTAATGTAGAATGTGAAGTTCTCCCCAGTGAAAATATATCCTGGCAAGATTTATTCAAGGAACTCACAAGAGCCAGGCTGAGGCAGTTGTCCCTGTAGCTTGTCTGGGTGTCTAGTGCCCTTTGTGAAGCTCACATAGGAGGTGGAGCTACTGTCTGCAGTAAAGTATGGAAGGCAATGGGTGTGAGTAGACTGCCAGCTTTAAACAGGAAGTAAGTTCTGCTCTCTTCCGTGTCTTCAACGGGTTTCCCGCCATAGACTCTTCAGTGGGCTTGTTTCAGGGGCACACCCTTAGGGCCAAACTGGCTCTCAAAATGGATGCCTGCTGAGACAATGTAGCAAAATTTTCTCTAGGTTCCCAAAGACAAGAAAATGCAGAGGGTTTTGATTCCAGCAGCAAACTCAGAAGCTCCCTTCTCAAGATGGGTCCCAATTACAGGGCCATGAGTATACATTGGAAAGCACAGAGAACTTCCTTAGCACCAGCCTGCTTTGCAGGTCCCAGATCTGCTCAGTATAGACATGGATTGATCTTCTGTGCTGTGCTGATTTGAGTCAGTTGTGTTTACTGGGTGTATCCCTATCTTTCCAGGACCCTCACCCTGTGCCAGGCTGCCACATGCTCCACACTGAGATGTTTCTTCTCACTCTCTCGGATATCCAGACATTCTGTGTATCTTCATCTGTCTGTTCTAGTCCAGCGGTGGCCTGCACATGGCACTGGTTCCCAGACTTGGCTTGCTTACTGGTGTGGCATTGTTGTCTCTATCCCTGGTCCTTGAATGGTGCTGACTCACTGGGAGAGGCTGGAGTCTGTCTGTTCCAGTCTGGCAGTGGCCCTTGCATGGCATTGGTTCCAAGACTGGGCTTGCTTGCTGGTGTGCCTGCCTTTCACATTTATTCCATCAGGACTACCCACATTTTTTATGGTGCCACCCACAATACAGGTGGGGCCTTTCCATTTTCCACACCCTGAACTATGCCAAACCAATCAGTGGACTGATTTATTATCACATATCCTTAATCCTAGTAGCACAAACCCTAGATCCAGCTTGCTCTGAAAAGTCCTACCTATGAGCACATGGAGACATCTAGACTTTGAAGAGACTTTGAAGGGGCCATAACACTCCTTATGGAGAAGTGCATTAGTGCTGACTGCTTCTTATCCACCATCTTGAAACTTTTTTCTTACATACGTGTCTTAATAAAAATTACTTGATAAACTGAATAGAAATTAGAATTCTAAAATCATAACCTTAATTTGAAATGTCTAATTAGCAGTAGACTGTTAAAAAGCGTAAAAAATTTTGTTGTTTTTTGTTAAGTCTTCTATTCTTCAGAATGTTATTTATAATTTTGGCTAATTAGGTTTATAACCATTAGTACAGAACTTGGAAAAATTTTGCTTGTTAGATTTGCAAGATCGCCCTGTAAGGCATTTGAAGTCTATGTAACAATCAAATTTACTAAGTTTCTAAATGTATTTAGCATAAAAATGAAAAAAGAGCAAGTGAAAGTTACTGTTGTAGTCAAGGGTTGCAAGGGGAACAATTATATACAGGATACAGAATTTATAATATTATTTTATGATGATCACCCAGTGTTAAATACAAGACAGTTCAGGAAATCTGTCCACAACACTAAGGACCTAGAAAATCCAGCTGAGGGCCCACAGCAATGTCCTGCATGAGTCCAGCTGAAGATCTAGAGCCTATGACAATGACTCATGCAAATTTTTTTTACTGATCTGCACTGGGATGGTCCAAAGGACAGTGGTGGAAGCTAGAAAGTCTGTGGCAGCAGGGTGAAGGATCTGTGCCAGTAAGTTGAGGATTCTACACTAGAGCCAAGAAGTGACACTAAAAATAAGGACCAGAGCTCCCCTGAAAAGTACCACAGCCATCCTCAGCAACAGTGAGGCCCTGAAATCCTCCGACAATGAGAACAGCTGAATTTGTATCAGGAAACCAGTGGAATAAAATTCTCCTGGAGACTGAACAGCACACATGTTTCCATCTGGAACCAGGAAGTGATGCTCATATAAGGACCAGAGCTCCCCAAAAGCGAACCACAGCCGTTCTCAGAGACAAGGTCCTGAGCCCCTCCGATGCTAACAGCTGAGTTAATATCAGGGCAGTCAGCGTGACAAGCTCCTCCAGGAGAACCAAGGGCCCCAAACAACAGTAACACTTAGGAAAACCCACATGCTTCTTTCTCTCCAGGTCTCCTTTTTATGCTGGCAACAGTCCTCAGGTGGGCCATCCGCGCTCAACACCACCCTGATTCGGTTCAGCTGGTATGTAAATTGACCACCAGTTACCAATTCACTACAATTATTTTTACAAAAGTACTAGGTTTGTAAATAGAATAATAGGTGTTTTGTTTGGTTTTGATTTGTAGTGGTAATCAAACTTAGGACTTGGCATTTGCCAAGCAGGCACTGTGCTGATGAGCTATATCCCCAGCCCAAATAATAGGTTTTTAAGTTGAACTTACAGGCTTAAAGAAAAATTTGACTGTAAGTTTAGAGCTGTATTTAGTGAACATTAATGTAATCACAAGTATCCTTGCATGACCATATTGTCTCTCTCACTCCACTCCATCTCCACTGGCCTTCTCTCAAGTCTCTCTAGACTGCTTCCCACCATCACTACCAACATGCATAGTACCTCAATTTGTGAACTCCATTTGTGCTGTAATTTTGGAAAAGATGGTCACATTCATTTTTTGTGGGAAAGATGGTCATGGTTTTGTTTGTCACCTGATGCAGAGTTTACAAACAAAAACACAATTTTGCCAAAAGCTGCTGTTTGCAAACAAAAGTATTCTGTAAACTGAGGTAGCGCTGTATTAAGTCAGTCAGTCCCTCTTGCTTCAAGATATCTATGCACAATCTCACCTAACTCCTTGTCTTCGTTCAGATTCCAGCTGTAGCTTGAAAGACCCGAACTAGATCAAGTCCCTTAGTACAGACTGCTATGGTAAAAGAGTAAGGGGCTATAGCTACTGTCATTTTTATTGTTGCTGTTACTGTTTTTATTTTATCTCATACTTTGCCTTCTTAGTACTCGTCTCAATCATAATTCTCCATTTTTCTACAACTCCACAAGAGCAAGGGCTACATTTGTCTTGATTCCTCATTCTATTCTGTGACATAATAACCACTCAAGCTGGCCTTGGTGATACACACCTGTGACTCCATGTACTCTGGAAACCAATGGGAGAAAATCACTTAATCAGAGTTTGCGGCCAAACCAGGCAACATAAAAAGACCCATCTCTAAATAAAAAATTAAAATTAAAAAAGAATTTTAAAAGAAGCAATATTGCACAAGTTCTCATCCAAACAATTCTGTAAACCCATTACCATCCTGTCAAACATGAGAACTTTAACAATCTTCCTTAATTCCTTCCTGTCTTCTGCCTTTTGGTTCAAACTGGCACTTTTCCTGCAGAAGCAGCTGATTACCTCAGCGACTCACACCCACACTAATTTACTTATCAAAGGGCTGTTTAGCCACACCCTTAATTTCCTCTTCCGAACCTGCTCTCTCAGTTTTTGCAACATTGATAAGCTGAGAATTCTTTGAATCTTTAATTTCTGCTTCCTTTCTGGGTTAACAATTCTTTAGGTCATTTTTCACTTCTTGTATTTAATTAGAAGCACTCAGGGGAAGCCAAAGCCACACCTTCAGTACTGTCTTTAGAAATGGCTTTATCTAACAATGAAATTTCATTGCTTGCAAGTTCTGCTTCCCACAAAACTCGAACATGAATACAATTCAGCATCATCATTTGCCACATTTTAACAAAGATTTCATCCAGTTTCTAGTATCTGTTTTCATTTCCATCTGAGATCTCGTCAAAATGACTTTAATTGTCCATATTTCTACTACCATTTTGTTTATAGTAATGTATTTCCTATGAAAATAGAGGCTTTCTCTACAGTTGTCTTTTTTTCTGAGCCCACGGCAGAATTGTTCTTCAATCTTTGGGTGTCAGTGTGGGCTTTTTCTAGACTACTGCTCCAAATTATTTTAGCCTCTACCCAATTACTCAGTTTTAAAGCTACTTTTTTTTATTTTTTTAAGTATTCATTATATCAGCACCTCTACTTCTCAGTACCAATTCTGTGTTAGTCTATTTGGGCTGCTGCAACAAACTACCTTAGACTTGATAGCCTTCTAAATAACAAATTTTTGCAATTCTAGAGACTACAGAGCCTAAAATCAAGGTGCTGGTAGACTTGGTGTCTAGTAAGTGCCTATATTCTGGTTCATTCTGGTTCACCTTCATGGCCTAATCACATAGCAGAGACTCCACTTCCTTATATCTGTTATTGTTATGCTGAAGGTGAGGATTTCAACATATGCTTTGGGAGGGGAATGCAAATATTTAGTCTATATCATTTCCTCCCTGAAATATTACAGAAATTTTGCTGTCTACTTATATCAGATTATTTGTCATTGCCCGCTGTGTGAGCCAGCTTTCCTATTACAGAGATACAATACTCAATATCTTGGCAGGGGAGAGGTTTAATTAATCTCATCATTTCAGGGGATTTAGTCCATGGCTGGCTGGCTCCAAGGCAGGAACGTCATACCTAACACATATGATACCGCAAA
Organism: Dolichotis patagonum; assembly: GCA_004027295.1. NCBI lineage: Eukaryota > Metazoa > Chordata > Mammalia > Rodentia > Caviidae > Dolichotis > Dolichotis patagonum. The sequence continues at coordinate 22,861 of PVJX010010386.1, read as the reverse complement.
GCTGCTTAGTTTGTGACAGCTACCTGGAAGACAAGCAGGAAAACAGAGCAAGAGTAGAAAGGCTGAGGCACCAGAGAGAGTACCCAAGTTAATTAAAGTACTCTATTTCCTAGTCTTTCCTCGACACATCTAGAAATGTGTCCCACCAAACCTGTGGGCCCCCCAATCAATCAGGTTGACACAACCAAGCTAAACCACCACACCCACGACATGTGCCTATTTGATTGTTAACCGTCTACCTGGAATGTCCTCTGCCTTCTCTCCAGTTCTCCCCACTCTCATCTCACCATATCCACCCTCGCAGTGCTATCCATTTCCTATTACTTAATTCAAAACGTACTTTCTTTTACACACTTCTGTCACCTTCCCATTCTTTATAATCTTCTTAGCTCTATAACTCTACCCACAGTTCTTTGCACTTATCTGTTGCTTCCCCCAGACCAGTGTTTCTTAATGCGTGTTACAGAATCACCAGATGTTTTGGTAGCTAGCAATTCAAGTATCAGGGCAGTAAATCAGCTCTCTGGAAACAGCTTCTGGAAATGAGTGCTGAAAATCTGCATTTTCACAAATTTTCAAGTTCATTCCTAAGTTTACTAAATCTCCAGTATATTTTCTCTGGACTCAGACACACTCCAAAAGAATAACACTTCACCCTTCTGTGAGTTATTTCTCTTTCTCAATTCCTGTTGCTTAGAATATAGCAAACATTCAATAGCAGTGTTAAACATTAATGTGGCAACAAAGAAATCTTGGAACAAAAGACATAGCTGCAAATCTAAAGAATTGGTTTTCAGTGGGTCTTACTTTACAAACAAAGGCAAGCACTTTTTAGTCTTAAAGATAACAAACTCCCTTCTCTCATTTGTGACCCACTACTGAGCTTTCAGAACTATTTAATCAAATGTGCAGTTTTCATTAACACCTACTACACTAAGAAAGAACATTGTGCAGCAGTTCTTAATCAGAATGGGAATAATGTTCTTGCCTTTCATCCTTGCAGTTTTTAATATCTATACACTATATTTAATCATCTGGGCCCCTTAATTCACTGACATTTAAATGATCTCAAATTAGATTTCCTGGAGCACTGCTCCAAATAAGTAACTTTTAAAGATAGCGCAGGGTCTTATTAGTTGCAAATCATGCTACTGGTACCATGTGCAGCTTCTACGCCTTCCTGAAAAATGATCTGATTTAAAGCATTTCCTTTCAATTTTGTCAGTAGGTATAACTATGTAACCATTAGAGATTTTACATTTTAGCCAGAATATCATCAGGAAAGCATGACCTAACAAATTGGTGGCTTCTTTCTCATCTTCAGTGCAGAATAGGTTCAAACATTCCAAGAATGTATAATGATATTCTTCCTTTATGTTTCTAATGTATTACTTTTACCCCCTGCCATTACATTTAGCCCTGGAACATCCTTGTGAGTCTAATAGAGCTCTTACTATTCAATTGTATAGACGAAGATGAGGCATTGCACACAAGCCCAAAACACAATGAGGTTCTTTAAATTTTGGACCCTCACAATTACAATATGTAAAGTCTAGCAACCCACCTGTCTTTACCAACTCAAGACACCACTGATCACATACTGACTACCTAAACACAGTCCAATCTCATGAGGTACCTTTAAGAGACACTGAGACTGTATAGGGCAGATGCTATCCAGTTCACATATACACACAGCAAGGCCAGCCTAGGCTCCCTGCTGGAAAAGATAGCAGAGTATAAGGCTCCTATTAATCAGGCACTAAGCTTACAGCTTTACCCCTACTTCAACAAAGGCAGCATGCATGAGCCCTATGCAGGAATAGAAGCATGCTTCCCAAGGGGATGATACCCAATTGCTTAAAAATCCACTGGAGACTATGTGATTCCTCAAAACTCAAGAGATTTTACCTAATTGACAGCTCATTGGGATTCAATACATCAATTATTCAAAAGCACCATGCTAAGCACAATGACTAGTACCAGATGGGTAGTATTGAGCCAAGTAGGGAGGCTTCAGAACTGCCTGGAGAACTTGTTGTGTGTCTCCGGGAAGTTACATAACGTAGGATCTGGTCCCTGATGACACATGGGAGTCAAGATGAAATATAAGCTAATGCGGATGACTGATGATGCTGCTGGTGTGGGCAGAGTTTAGTGAGTGAAAATATTATCATAGGCAATAATAAACACTGAAGAAGGTAACATGAGTTCTGAAAAAGCTCAACCTACGAGATGGAACTTTTGTGGCAGGGACATCTCAAAAGAAAGTGTGTGTCAGTTTTACTGTCAGCATCCAGAAAACAGGAATGGGAGAAAACAAAGGGCATCAGTTGAGAAGATATACAGCCTATGATGGAGATGGTTGAATGGTATTTCTTCATGTTGGGGTGTCTCCAAAGAATGCTTTATAACACTTTAGAAGAGGAAGAGTCAGTATTGGACCCACATCTCCCCCAGAGAATGCCAGTGTAATAATAAGGCTGCCCAGCTGGGTGTGGTGGCTCAAGCCTGTAATCCCAGTACTAAAGAGGCTGAGGCAGGAGGATTGTCATGAGTTGGAGACCAGCCTAGGATACAAAGTGAGCTTAAGGCCAGCCTGAACTGCATAGAGAGACCCTGTCTCAAAAAAAGACAAAAAAAGAATAAGCCTGCCCCAGTCCTGTAAAGTCTTGCCTATTGCCTTTATCTATAAGACTTGAGTGAAGCCCGAAATATCATAAGGGGAAGAAAAGGAGGAAGCTAGGACATTACAGTAATGGAGAAAAGACACATTCTGCCCCTTTGGTGGACACCTTGGTGTGCTGCCCAGTTCTCCATTTGGGATTAAGGACTTTATTCCCAATTCTCTAACTGGTGCCAGCTAATAATCTCTAGTTCTAATCCATTATTAGTCAGATTTCTAATACCATCACCAAATTCCTGAGATAATGAATTTATAGACAGAATGTTTGTTTTGGTTCAGAGTTCTGAAGGATTCAGCACAGAAGTGATTGCTTTGAACTTCTGATGAGGCAGCATAACATGACATGGCACAAAACTGTTAATATCACAAGGCAGAGAGCAAAGGAATAGAAAGAGGCTGAGGTTTCATAATTCCCTGCAGGGGAAGTTTCTCAGTAACCAAAAAGCTTCCCACTTAGCTCACCTCCTCAAGGTTCCACTTTCTCCCAATACCAGCACCCTGGGGACCAAATCTTTAACACATAGACCTTTGGGGGATATTTAAATTCCAAATTGTAAAGAATCTCCATGTGGATATTCCCTCAGGTGAAAAGTGCCCCCTTGCCGAAGGTCATATTGCCTTTCAAGAAGGATGATCTTCATCTGATGCCTGATGGCTGCCAGATAGAAAAGCCTGGCCCCTTTGCTCAACTCAGGACAACTCCAAAGGGCTAGCTCAGCTTGAGAGCTCCCGTAAGATTGGCCAAGACGTCAGGTAAGATGTATGGCCACTCAGTTACCTCTTCGCAGTGCTACCTCTTTCCTTTTCTTCCTATCCACATGTGTCTATGCCAAGAACACTCGCCAATAAACCACTTGCTTGCAAATCCCCATCCCAGCATCCACTTCTAGGGAGCAGAGTCTGCAACTGATCTGCCTTCTCTTTTGGATGCTTCAAAGACAAGATTAGTCCAGGGCTGAAAGGGAGGTGGAAAGTTTTATATCAAGAGACCCAACATCTGGTTTTTCGCTGACTGAGCTTTGTTTGTTTGTTTTGGTTTGGGTTTGGGTTTGTACTGGATATCGAAGTGCCTTGCACTTGCCCAGCAGGTGCTGTGCTGCTGAGCTACAGCCTCAGTGCCCTGACCAGGATTTTTAACTTTAGTCAGAGGTTTTCCATTTAAAAGTATAAGTGATTGCTCAGTGGCCCAGGCATGTGATCCCAATATTTGAGAGGCTGAGGCAGAAGGGTCATGAGTTTGATGTCAGCCTGGCCTACATAGTGAGCTCAAGGCCACTTTAAAATACAGAGAGAGACAGAGGCAAAGGTAGAGACAGACACGCAGAGAAAAGGAAAGGAAAGGAAGGGAGGGGAGGGGGGAGGGTTATGGAGGGCAGGAAAGGGAAGGGAAGGGAAGGAGCCGGGGATAGCAAAAGGAAAAAGGAAAAGGACAAAGAAAAGGAAAAGAACAGAGCAACTAAAAGTACAAGTGACTGAGAAAGCTAAGGAATCTGTTTGAGATTCTGTCCATGAGCAAAAAGGACATCTTATGGAAAGAGCTTGAAAATCACAATTGTGAGAAATTAAAATGCTTTCATGACTTCACCCCACTGAGTCCAGTTTGGTCAATAAACTAGTCACATAGGTCACACCACAATTTTCATGGTGTCTGAAGTCACACCACAATTTTCACACAGTTCATACCACAATTTTCATGGTGTCTGAGGCTCATTCTTCTCTGACAATCAATTTCGGAGATGACTGCCTTTGCTTGCACTTCCTCGCAGTAGGAAGTCAGGCAGTAATTCCAATGAGGCTCAGAACTCCAAACATGTGTGTCACTCATCTGGATGAGCCTTCAGAAGGGCTTATTCCTTGGTTCATTTGTTTCTCTTCAGTAGAGGCAATGCTTCACTCTTTGAGCTCATTTTTTATTTCTGAACTATGTAAAAGTGACTCAACCAAATCCTCTGAATCAGGTAGTCATTCCAGCCTAATATGCATTTGAAAGTAAATAATGGTGTTCTTAGTTCGAAGTGCAATTTAACGTAAAGCTACAGGAAATGTGTGCTCATTTGGCTAGATAACTATCTCTAAAAGCAAGAATAATTCAGAAAGTGTACTGAACAATGGCAAGATCCTTCCGAAGAGATGAATATTATCACTGGAATATCTAAATTTGGAATGCATGTTTTCCAAGCACCATTCCTCTTAAATTGTACATTTTATTAGTTACCCTATAGATAACTCAGGAAAGTTATGAGCATGAGAGGTGATCCTCTGGTGCTGTGCATGCCAGAATGAGAATATTATAGAAAGTGTATTAGGGAAAGTGTCTCAAACTAAGTTCTACCTCTGTCGGTTATCAAATTGCCAAGAATAGTCCCTTTGGAACTTATTATACTTATTCTGCTAAGGCACATAAAATATTATCCTACCCCCACCCTCAGCATAAATATTTGTATTAGAAAATAAATAAAAACTTCTCATAAAACATGGAAGTTATTCAGAAACTCATAAAATGAAATTTGGGCAAGAAATCATTTTCCATGCACTAATAAGAGCTCAAGCCCCAACAAGCCAACATCTTGGGACTTTTTGAGCCAAAAGGAGTTTGGAAAATTGGATGATTATACAACTAGTTGCTTTTACTCTTCTCCTCCATCAAAGATCTAGAAGATCTAAGCATAATCCAGCTTCTATTGCCCTCAAATATCAGCCTAATACACAGAGAAGTTAAGAAAAGATGTGCATGGTCTGGGGATGTGGTTCAGTGGTAGTGTTTACCTAGCATGCACAAGGCCCTGAGTTGAATCCCCAGGGCCACAAAAAGAAAGGAAGAAAGAAAGATAAGATGTGCAGTCATATACCTAACCCTTGAGTACATGCAATTTACAATGAGACAGAACCCATAGCTGAAGTTAAGGGCATGTATCTGCTAGAAAACAAGAATGGGGCAAATTTTTAACACCTCAGTTGTATTAGCTTTCTCACTGCCAAGACACAACAGCCAACACCCGCAACTTAAAGGAGGAAAGAGTTAATCTAGCTCACAGTGAGGAGAATTCAGTCCCTAGTCAGTCAGTGCCAAAGCAGGAATGTCATGGCAGAAGGACAGGACAGAACAAAGCTACTTAATTAATGACGGCCAAGGAACAGAGCAGGAAACAGTGCCAGAGAGGAAAGGACCAGAGACTAGATATACTACTCCAGATCACCCTTCCATGATCCATAAAGACCCAGGAGCATGCTTTACTAATCCATTAGATGTTTCTTAATCCAGTGAAATTGACAAGTCAAGATTAATAGTCATGTCAGCCTTAGTTTGGGATTTGACAAATCAGACATTGAAATAAAAATAGTGAACACAATATATGCCAGTTTCCTCTACCTTGCAAATAGGAAGCTTTTACAGAGCAACTATGTTGGATCCAGCACTAAATTTTAACACTGCAAGGAGTAGAAGAGTGAATGAGACATGGAACATGCTTTTGAAAAACATAGACTTCCAAGAGGAAAAGAGACACACAAATAATTGCATAGTCTAATGGCCGCATGATAGCAGTTATCACAAGTATTTTATTAAAGAATTAGCAGGGCAATACTGTAGATATGCCATTGACATCACCAGCTCATAATCATGACTAATTCTATCTTGTGTCCACTCATTCCTGTCTTAGCATATCCCTAACTGAATCACTCCTATACACTGAAGGTGTTGAGATTCATCATTTGATTGATTTTCAAGGAAAATGTAATATTATTTTTATATCTCCATGATGTATACAAAGCTTCTCATGAGACCCTAAAGATGATCTTATATTAGCTAGATGTAAAAACATTTTAAACAGAGGAAACAAACAGCTTGTGATAAAGAAATTACAGGAGGCTGATATTTGTTTCTAACAAAAATATGACACTGTTATGCCAACCTGCCTTGTCTCCCAGGGATTGTAAAAAGCAGCTAAGGTGTCAGGGTATGCCATTACCTCTTACTATTTCTGTCTCAAAGAAATGAATTCAGTATTTCAATTATATTCTTCCCTGTGGGGCAGGATAGCTAATGTATTGCATATTTTAAAAAGGAATTAAAATTAAAATGCTACTACTTTCATAATTTTGTCTACTTTTCATCAATAACAATAAAAAATAAAATTTACAGAATGTAAGACAAATAAAGACCTCAACCTCCTCAATTGTGATGTTAAAGTTTTTAGCAAGATATCCTTTTGGAAAGATGTGTCTAAATAATTTTTTATTGTGTGATTCTAAAAGGAAATCACAATCTTAAAAACCTCATTTATTGATGTTTCTACAAGGTAATTCTTTTTTTTAAGAGGGTCAAACTAAACATAACAAAACAGAACAAAGCCAATCAGAAGAAAACAATGTAAACAGCACAGATTTCAAAGGAAGACAACAGGAGATCATCGCTGGCTACCATAATGTCTGTTATTTTCTTCTAAATAGTTGTCCATATCTTCACACACAATGAATACATACAAAACAAGATAGTATTAAACTGATCAGAAGAGAGTACTGAAGGCATTACAGGCATTTCATCAGAAAGAGCTGAAGGGGAACAGAACATCCTGAGCGAACCTACCGTTAGCTGTGCTTAAACCAGAGTGGACAAGTTTAACACAAATTCTCTAGGGTATAAGTGATAGGCACTCCTTGAAAACTCGACTAAGTAGGATTTATGTGATATGTAATGGCTGTAAAAAAATATATGTAAGCCTTATTTCCACGCCTCAGGATGCATACAGACTCACACAAGGAATATTCTCACATCTTCCCACACAATTCTACATCCTAGCCTGGGGAAGATGCTAACAGTGCCAACTTAGAAATTTCCCAGGCAACACAGCTGTTCAACATCTTCCAGTGTAGTTGAGAAAGCTACTTAGAAGCTTGTTCTAACCAGTATCTTTTCTTTGGGGTGGGGAAGGCGTGTTGAGGATTGAACCCATAACCTCACACATGCTAGATAAGGAGTCTAGTACTGAGCTACATCCTCAACCCTAATCAGCACCATCCTAAAGCAATCCACATCCTATCAAAATGTACAGAAGACTGGATTAAACAAGCACCAGGGGGAGTGTATCCTCCTTCATGATTTCAAGGAGTCTGTGTTAAATACAACAGATATTTAGCCCTGCAAAATACATTTATGAAAACAATATTCACAGATCAGAATTAGGCCAATTTCACCCCACCACAATGTAGGAGTGTTATATCACTAATCCACAGTCTTTCTGGGATCTGGTTTGACAATCTTTTATTTAGTGTCCTAAGCAGTTTGAATCATCTCAGCTTTGACCTTTATGGCTTGTTATGCTAGTAATAGTCTCATCTCACAACTTGGACCTAAAACATGTTATTATTTTTCCAGATCTGACATCTCACTTTTCTCAAGTATTATTTAGCTATAACCTCTGATTCTGTCACTTCAGAAGTTCTAGGTAACATCATGGCCCACATCACCCAGAACATCACTTATTGAGCCCCACTAGTGGCAAGAAAAAGCTGAGTGGCTAGAATAACCATGCATATACACACATAGACAAAATATATTTATATCACTCACTGGTCCACACTGTGCTAAAGTATGGTTTTGTGTCACAGAGAAGGTTTTTCTAGTAAGCAATGCTAAATCATTGTCCAAAGCCAAACTACGCTGAACTAAAGTCACTGTGGTGTGCTACTCCATTGATTCTCACTTTCTAATGAAAGAAAATCTCAATAATAATAATAAAGTAAGGTCTGTTATCGGTGAAATGGCTTGTCTATTGGTAGGTATGAGATGACCAAATTCTGTCCTCACTTCAGCAGCACATCTACTAAAATTGTAGTTGATCAAGCTCAGATCGGCCCTTCTGGCTTCTAACTGCTCTATGCTCGCACAGAGGTTCTTTCCATGGAAGATAGGAGGGAAGTTATTCTGGCTTAGATACTGTGATGGCTGAATGGATAAAGCTGCATACTTTAGGGGTCTCTATTAGCAAGCCTAGATCACGACATACTTGAAGGCACATCTTTCATAAGATTAAGTCTTGCCTTCACTGTTATATGTGTCTAGATAATAGCTTAGTTACCAGATTTCGTTACTAGTAAAACATGAGGGAAAAATACTAAGAGACTTCTGAGACAGATTTCTTCACCCTTAAAAAGAGACTCAGAGTTGGGTGTGGTGGTGCATGCATATAATCCCAGCAATTGGGAAGGTGAAGCAGGAGGATCTCTGTGAATTCCAAGCCATCCTGAGCTACAAAGTGAGCTCAAGGCCAGCTTGAACTGCATACTGAGACCCTGTCTCAAACAGAACACAGATTCAGACCTTGTGAGGTGCCTTGTGAATATAGTATTCTTGAAGCCGTGAAAGCCACTTTTTAAAGATGAAGGGGTAAACCTGGGGTTAAAGATGACCAAATGAACAAGCAGAAACAATACAAGTACTTGTTAGTATTTGTACGAAGCTATTATAACCAGTTGTGTAACCACCTGGCTCCTCCACTGTATGCAATACATAGTAGTAAGTCTCATTAAAAAAAATCAGTTTGGATTATACTTTATGTTGCTTGAGTTGAAAACCCTTGAAGTGAAAAAGCAATAAACAATTACTGCTTGTGATGGTTAATCCTAATTACCAACTGGACTGAACGGAGATATGCCTAGGAGATTAGTAATGATATCTGTGGATGTCCCTGGGTATAACTGTCTTACTTTTCTTGTTGCTGGGACAAAAATATCTGACACCCACATGTGGAGGGAGGAAAGCTTTATTTCAGCTCAGAGTCAGTAGAGGTTTCAGTCCATAGTTAGCTGGCACTGAGGCAGGGCAGCATAACACAGGAGAAATAGTTCATGGTGTGGCAGGTAGAAGGCAGCAAGTAGCAGAAACCTGCCTTTCATCTTTTATCCCATTCAGCCTGCAAGTAATTAGAGTAGTGCCACCCACATCCAGAGTGGAGCCTCTCTCTTCAGTAAATCCATTCAGCCACACCCAGAAACATGCTAATTTCAATTAGGAGACTAATTTAGTACCACCCACTTGTAATCTAACTCTGGTGGCCAGAGAAGGCTTCACTGGGAAGGAAGTGAGAATTGACTTGAAACCTCTATGGTGAAAAGGAGTCCTTCGACCTATAAAGACAAAGGATGAAGGTGCTCAAGAGAAAGAACACCAAGTTAAAAGCCCTCAAGGGGAGAGTGATATTATTGTATTGAACAGAGAAGGCTAGAGTACCTGTAGCAGAGCAAATGTGAAGTAGAGTAAGTGATATGATTGGCAATGTAGGCAGAGGCCTGACTACGGAAATTCTTATAGGCCATACAAAGAACAATGGATGCTTCTCTCATTGATAAAGAGACGTGTTTCCCAAAATTTAAGCAGAAGAGTGATAGGCATTTAAAATGTTTTGAAATATTGTGCTCAAAAAAAAAGTTTAAGGGGTTGCAGATTTAGCTCAGCAGTATAAGCACCAGCCTGGCAAGCACAAGATCATGAGTTCGATCCCTGGTACCAAAAAAAAAGTTCAAAAATTGTGCCAGCTAATTATATATGTAACATTGACTGGGCAAAGGGATGTCCAGATAACTGATAAAACATTGTTCTGAATATCTCTCTGAGGTCTTTCCAAAAGAGGCAATATTTGTATTGTCAGTCTGAATAAAGAAAATCAGGCAGTCATTAACCAATCCACCAAATTACAGAATAGAACAAAAAGGTGAAGGAAGGATGAGTTTCTCTTATGTTGAAATTGGAGAGTCATCTTCTTTTGCACTAGAACAGTTGTGGTGAACTTTTTAGAGACCAAGTGCCAAACTGTAATCTCAAACCCACTTATTTATTGCAAAGTGCCAACAATGCAGTTAAACCTTAATACTGAGGTTTTAGCATGGAACAAACAACGCATATGTCAAGATCTTTTGTCTCAAAAGAAAAACACAACACACATGCCATAGGTTCACCATTACTCCCCTAGACCTTCAAAATTCTCAGTCCCCAGATGTGAGGACTTAGTCCCAAAGTAACTATCAGCTCATCAACTTGCTCTGTTCTAGTGAATTTTTGAACAGAAATGAATTACACCTCTGGCTTTTCTCATTCTCCAGCTTCAGATGGAAAATAGGGGGACTTTTTGGCTCCCATAAGCACATAAGCCTATTCGTATCATAAATAATAAATAATAAATCTCCTACAATACACACACACACTTGACTTGTTCTGTTTATCTAGAAAACTTTGACAAATGCTGCATTATTCATAGGTTTAGTCAGGACTCTCAGGAAAATTCCAAATAAACTTCAAGATTACTTCCTCTTTGAAGTCAATTTCATATATCCTGCCCTCAACAGCCACTCATTTTGCTGAACCTCTCTTTCACTTGGCACTTGGTACTTGGATCACTGTTTGGCTCCCTGGCATTTCTACTTCTCACATCATACAGTGTTATGGTTTGTGTCTAGATATCTCCCCAAAGCCTCACGGGGTCATAGAGTTTTTTGGAGGTGGCTGAATCTAGAGTGTGTGATTCATTCATGGTGCCTTGTTAGGATAAAGGTGCTAGGGTTAAGGGTGGGTGATGGCTGGATCAGTGCACTAATTGGATTGGCACTACCATAATCCCAGCAGCAAAGGATAAAGTATGAAAGGTACAGAAAGACACTGTTCAAGTTTGATCGCTTATTTTGATGTCTTCTGCTGCCATGAACTGTTGCTTCTCTGCCATGTGCCACACTGCCTTAGAGCCAGCTAATTGTGGACTGAAACCTCTACAAACTGAGCTGAATAAACCTTTCCTCCCTTAATTTTGAGCATCAGGTATTTTGTCTCAGTAATGACAGAAAAGTAACTAAGATATATACACAGCTTCTCTCCCCAAAAATGGCACCTTCCCAACACTCAGTGGCCTATATGGCACATCCCATTGTATGCCTGCCTATGTTTTCAGGGTAGTATATGTTTGTTTGATGATTCTATCAATGGACACAAACTAATATATATATATATATATATATATATATATATATATATATATATATATGTTAATGATAAGACTAATGCCACTTTTTTATGAGTTATTTTATTGGCAAATAATAACTTCATTTTGCTGTATCTAAAAATATCAGCAAATAACATCAAAATTAAAACATGAAATTTCCTGTACAAATTCATATAATGGGAGCCAAACAACAGAATGTGGATTTGGTATATGAGAAGTGCAAATTTTTTTTAAAGATGACTGACTTGAAGAAATTGTCATGGAAATTGTTCTAATTTGAGACTTACTGGGTAAACCAATATTTTATTTTTCAACATATTACTTCTCCCAGAATCTAAGACATACAGCTTCAATGGATTAGATTTTTCTTCAAATAATGATAGAGTTGATCTGGACCATTATAATAATTAGGGGAAAAACATCTACACTGAACTGCATTTCTCTCCCATTAAAATTAAAATTTAATCTTAAAACAGGTTCTGTTGGTGTTAAATTGTGAGAAAATGACATCACATAACAAGGTACAACCTCGGTATACCCTCCAATGTGCTGTGTTATCTTCAAGTTGCCTATAAATATATGGAAGAATAAGCTGAAACCAGAGAAAAGAATAACCCCTCCATCTTCTTCACTTGCCAATGTAGGACATAAAGAAAATAAACACAAACCTGAACCCTTACAAGAAATAATCTCAAAGCTTTACAATCTTTGATAGCAAAGACAGAGGTCATCCAGAAATGCATGACTCAGCAACAGGCTTTTTTCTTATTGCTGAGAAGTCTAAATTGAAATGATATGACAGCTGAGAATGAAGAAAAGCACACTGTTGGTGGAAATGTCCACCAAAACACATGAACTGTAACTGACAAATTAACATGTAATAAAATAGCTGGCAAACTACAACCCTCTCAAGACAACTTTGAAAATGGACTGCTCTTAAAATCTCCTTCCTGTGAACCATGAGAACTCCAGCAGTTAGCTGTGCATGATAAATATGCACTGTGGAAACTTCACAATCCTTACAAGACTACATTAGGTATGCAGTGTACTGATTGTAGCTGACGAATATCAGGGTTTGGAAACCTTTAATTGCTCTCTTAGTATTGTAATAATATAGGAGACTCTTCAAGAACAAGGACTCTAGAAGCAGATGGCCTAAGACTGAATCAGAACTCTGCCACTTGCTAGCTGTATATCCTTAAGCAAATTACCTAATTGCTCTGAACCTCAGCTTTCTGTATATAAAATTGGGGCAACAAAAATATCATATGGGACAGAGTATAGCTCAGGTGTAGAGTGCTTACATAACATGCAATGCACCAAGTCCTGATTTGGGGACTTACTCCTGCTATTTTATATATATATATATATATATATATATATATATATATATATATATATATATATTTGCACAGGCTATTGTGAAGACTAGTGGTTCAATTGGTATTCATAATTGACTTAGACCAATACCAGGCATACAGTTCTCTGTAAAAGTGTTATAAAAATAGATCTCCCTGGTTGATATAAAATGGTAATCTCTAGAAATTGTGTTGCCTTTTGTCTTCATAAAGTGAAGAGTTGATTGATTTTTAATGCATCTGTTAAATATTCATTGCCCAGAAGTAGACAGGGGACCATATTTTAAGAGATCTTTAAGGATCTTCTGACTAATCTACAAATTACAAATGTGAAAACTGAGGATCAAGGCAGGAAAAAGATTTACCCAAGTTCACAACTGTTAAATGGTAGCAGAGTTAGTAACAAAAGCTAAGTCACTGTTTTTTCTACCAGCTGTCCCCATTTCTTTCTTTCTTTCTTTTTTTTTTTTATCGGTACCAGGGATCGAACTCATGACTGCATGCTTGCAAGGCAAGCACTTATGCCGCTGAACTAAATCCTCAGACCCTAGCTGTCCCCATTTCAAATACATCTTTTGAAGAATTAATGTATATGATCTTGGGGATAAAACTGTACTAGTAAAGATGGCCACCAGTAATCAAAGTAAATTGTGTGTTTAGTGCACTAGAATCACATGTAATCTGTGTGACAGTTTCTCAGTGTCACTGATATTACTTAACAAACCTTTTATCAATATTGCGATTGCTCATTCCCGCTTTTCAACTGAGTCACAAGATTAGTACTCTTCTGTCACACATTCAAAAACTTTGTCTTCCTAGTCATAAACTAAACCTGTTGGAAAAATCTCTAAGGCAATTTTATTGCTTACATTAACTCTTCAAAATCTCTCTCTAGTAACTCAGACAATAGTTTATTGCAATTTTGTTTTCCCATATCAAAATGTCTGAAACATTTTAGCTTTATTATACTCTAAATATTAAAATATTAAGAATGTATACAAGGCTACACCCAGCTACCTCCAAGCAGCTAGCTGAATTCAGTGCTAGGAGCCGAACATGCATGAGTTGAATCCCAGCTCATGCGGAAGCTTTGCAACCTCGCTCCAATGCAGTAAGACCATGCCCAGCATCCCAAATCAGCTAAGGACACACAGAAGTCATGGCAGGCCTAACTGGGCCATGCCCAGTAACCTCCAAGCAGATAGCAGGGGCCTGAATTCAGTCCCGGGAGCCAAAAGTGGGCCAAGCTGATTCCCATCACATGAGGGAAGCTATGGAACATTGCTCAAAACCCAGAAATACAGGAAAATGATAAAACAAAAGAGCAAAATGCAATCTCAAACTTCTAGCCCAACCCAAGCAAACCTAAGAGACATGAACACAGAAGAAAATATAAGCCATACACCTGAAATTCCTGAAATGCTAACAACTGAAGAAAAAAGAAAAAAAAAAAACCTCTGGGAAGCTATAAAAGAACTCAGATTAAAAATAATTGCCCAGGTAAAAGAAGAAATGATAAATGTAATGAAAGAAATGCTGAACACATCTAAAGAACACATAGTTAAAAATTAGAGGAACAATGCAAAAAGATGGAAACCCTGATTTTAATATATGTGATAGTATATACAAATTTTTTATTGAAAATGAGATATTATAGTAGCCATTGATCATTCTCTATTATTTGGTTCAGAATGCCCTGTAATTCTTTTATTCTTTTGAATGGTTTTATACTATTTTGTTATGTTTGATATTATTGTATTTGAAACTATGCTCAACTATAGTAGAGAAAGAGGTATTTTGATAGCTACTGTTAATGTCCAGTTATCTTATTGTAAAGTGCTGTGTTGCTTATGTTGTTCTGTTCTGATCTGCTTTGTTCTGCCCTCTTTTGTTTTATTCTCTTTAAAATAAAAAAAATTAAAATGTAAACCCTGAATGAACAATATAAGAAACAAACAGAATGCATGAAGCAGATTCAAAGAGATGTACAGGAAATCAAAATTTCCATCAAAAGTTGGCAAAACTGCCTCAACAAAAGTGAAGATAGAATTTCAGACCTAGAAGAAAAGGTTGCAGCCAGGGAACAGGAAAGAAAAGATATTTTAAAAATAACAAGAAATCAAGAAATAACAATTCAACAGCTGCAGGATGATGCAAAGAAAAAAAACATAAGTTTGATGGGTATAAATGAAAAAAGGTAACAACATAAATGATGTCAAGAGGCTATTTGCAGAATAGGTGAAAATTTCCCAAACATGGGAATAGAAACTGACATACAGATCAGTGAAGCATATAGAACTCCAAATAACCATAACCAAATTAAAACTACACCGAGACATATAATAATCAACATCCCAGAAAACCAACGTAAGAACAGAATATTAAAAGCTGCTAGAAAGAAGAGACAGATCACCTATAAAGGAAAGCCTCTCAGAATCACAGCAGACTTCTCAACACAAACAATGAAGTCAAGAAGTAAATGGAGTGAAGTATTTCAGATCCTAAAAGAAAATGACTTCCAACCCAGACTGATGTACCCTGAAAAACTGTCCTTCAAAATGGGTGGACAAAGAACAGCTGAAGAACTTCATGACCACCAAACGAATCCTGCAAAGAATAGTGAAAGACAGTCTACATAGACATAGGAAAAAACCACTAATCAAGGCAAACAATTAAACAGAAGGGAAAGTTAAAGAATCAACAGCAGAAAGATAACATGTTAAAAGTAAACCAATATATATCAGTTATAACCACTAATGTAAATGGCCTGAATTTACCAATAAAAGAAACAGACTGGTGGAATGGATCAAGAAACAACATCCAACCATATGCTATATACAGGAAACCCATCTAACCCAGAAGGAAACTCATAGACTGAAAGTCAAAGGATGGAAAACAATACTTCATGCAACAGGAGCCCAAGAAAAGCAGGGATAGTTATTCTGTTTGCAGACAATGTGAACTTCACACCAAGAATTATCTGAAGAAATAAAGAAGGTCACTACATACTTCTTAGGAGAAAACTTCCAAGAGGAAGAGATAACAAATATCTATGCACCAAATTCCAGAGCACCTAGCTATACAAAACAAATATTAACAGAAATGAAAAATCATAAAAACAATAACACAATTATAACAGGAGACCTTAACATGCCATTGACACAAAGAGACAGATCAACTAGACAGAAAATCAGGAAAGCAATGACAGAATTGAATCACATCTGTGAAAAAATGGACTTGGTGGACGTATACAGTGTTCCGCCCAACAACATCAGAATATACATTCTTCAGCAGCATATGGAATGTTCTCTAAAATAGACCATATACTAGCCCATAGAACATGCTTAAGCAAATGCAAAAGAACTGAGATTACCCCATGCATGTTATCAGCTCATAGTGCCATGAAACTAGAAATTAATGACAAAAGAAACTGAAAAAAACCCACAAACACACGGAAATTGAATAATCCACTCTTGAGCAATCAGTGGGTCACAGAGGAAATTAAAGAAAATATTAAGCAATATCTACAAGCAAACAAAAATACAAATACATCTTACTGGAACCTGTGGGACACAATTAAAGTAGTCCTCAGAGGAAAACTTATCACAGTGAATACCCACATCAGGAAAACAGAACGAATGCAAATAAACAACCTGATGCTACACCTCAAACATTTAAAAAAAGAAGAGCAAGCCAAGCCCAAAGCCAAAACAAGGGAGAAAATTATAAAGGTCAGAGCAGAAATCAATGCAATAGAGACTAAAAAAACAATACAAAGCATCAATGAGTCAAAGAGTTGGTTCTTTGAAAGAATAAATAAAATCAATAGGCCCCTACCCAACCTTATTTAAAAAATGAAAGAAAAAACTCAAATTCATGCAATAAGGAATGAAAAGAGTGAAATCACTACAGACCCTGTGGAAATACAGAAGATCATCAATACCTGTTTCAAAAACCTCTATTCTCATAGGTTTGATAACGTGGAGGAAATGGACAGATTCCTAGAAACACATGAACTACCAAAGCTGGGTCAAGAAGAGTAAAACTTCTGAATAACCCAATTTCAATCAATGAAATTGAAAATGTAATTAAATCCTTACCCACAAAGAAAAGCCCAGGTACAGGCAGATTCACTGTGGTATTCTACAAGAAATTCAAAGAAGATTTAATGGCAACAGTCCTCAAACTCTTCAATTAAATTGAAAGGTAAACAATTCTCCTTAACTCATTCCTGGAAGTAAATATTATATAGTACTGAAACCTGAGAAAGACCCAACAAAAAAAGAGAGTTACAGGCCAATATTCCTGATGAATATAGATGCAAAATTTCTCAATAAAATATTGGCAAACAGAATGCAGCAAATTATCAAGAATATTACAGACCATGAACAAATGGGATTCATCCCTGAAATGCAGGGATGATTCAACATATGCAAATCAATAAATGTAATCCACCATATCAATACTACCAAAAGTCAGAATCACATGATCATCTCTATAGATGCAGAAAAAACTTTTGCTAAGGTCCAACACTTATTCATGATAAGAACATTACAGAAAATTGGAAAGATGGTCTTTACCTCAATATGATAAAAGCCCTCTATGACAACCCAACAGCCAGCACCATATTAAATGGTCAAAAACTGAAAGCCTTCAACCTAAAATCAGGAACAAGACAAGGATGTCCATTATCACCACTCCTATTCAGTATAGTGCTGTAAATACCAGCCAGGGCAAATATACAGGTGAGAGAAATAAAAGGAATAAAGATAGGAAAAAAAGAAGTCAAATTACTATTATTTGCAGAAGACATGATACTCTACATAGAAAACCCCCAAAACTCCATAGAAACATTCCTAGGTATAATAAATAAATTCAGTAATGTAGCTGGATACAAAGTCAGCACTCAAAAATCAATAGCATTCCTATACACTAACAACAAAATCACTGAGAGAGAAATAAGAGAAGCCACACCCTTTATAATAGCATTCAAAAAATGAAATACTTAGGAATCAATCTGACAAAAGAAGTAAAAGACCTATTCAGGGAAAATTATAATGTCCTGAAAAAAGAAATCGAAGAGGGCCTCAGAAAATGGAAAGACATCCCTTGCTCATGGATAGGTAGAACAAACATTGTGTAAATGGCCATTCTCCCCAAATTGTTATACAGATTTAATGCAATCCCAATCAAAATACCAGTAGCATACCTCACAGATCCAGAGAAATCACTCCTAAAATTCATCTGGTACCAGAAGAGACCTAGAATAGCAAAGGCAATTCTAAGCAACAAAGGCAAGGCAGGAGGCATCACAATCCCTGACTTGAAGTTATACTACAAAGTTACTGTAATGAAATCAACATGGTGCTGGAATAAAAACAGACCTGAAGATCAGTGGAATAGATTAGAAGATACAACTTCAATTACAAACACATTCAGCCACCTTATCTTTGATAAAGGGGCCAAACTCGTCCACTGGAAGAAAGATAGTCTCTTTATTAAATGGTGCTGGAAAAATTGGCTCTCCATATGCCGAAAACTAAAGCTAGAACCATGCCTATCACCATGTACTAAACTAAAGTCTAAATGGATCAAAGATCTAAATATTAAAAGAGAAACACTAAATCTGTTGGAAGACAAAGTTGGTAAAAATCTTGAAGACATAGAGGTAAGTAGAGATTTCATGAACAAGAATCAAACTGCACCTGAAATACTTCCCAGAATCAATAACTGGGATCACATCCTATTAAAGAGTTTTTGCATGTCAAAAGAAATCTCCAGCATAGCAAAAAGAAAACCCACAAATTGGGAAAAAAATCTTATTGAACTGTCCGTCAGACAAAAGATTTCTGTCTAGAACATATAAAGAATTTAAAAAAATCAGATCCCCAAAATTCAAACACCCATTCCAAAAATGGGCATCTTAGATTAATACACAGCTCTCAGATGAAGAAATACAAATGGCAAATAAATACATGAAAAAATATTCAGCATCATTTGTCATTGGAGAAATGCAAATTTAAACCATACTGTGATTCCATCTCACTCCAGAAAGATTGGCCAGGATAAAGAAAATTACTAACCACAAATGTTGTAGAGACTGTGGGGAAAAAGGAACTCTTCTGCACTGTTGGTGGGAGTGCAGACTGGTGCAACCACTGTGGAGGTCAGTCTGGAGGTTCCTCAAAAAGCTGGGTTTGGAAGTCCCATTTGACCCAGCTGTTCCACTCCTGGGCATATTCCCAGAAGAACTGAAAACATCATACCACAGTGATATATGTGAACCCATGTTTATAGCAGCACAATTTGTAATAGCCACATCTTGGAAACAACCAAAATGCCCATCAACTGAGGAATGCATAAAAAAGATATGATATTTTTGTACAATGGAGTACTACTCAGCTATAAAGAATGAGCACATTGAGATATTTATAAGTAAATGGATGCAACCCAAGACCATACTCATAAGTGAAATAAATCAAATTCACATGTGTAAATACTGTATTGTCTCCCTAGTGTAAGAAATGGTAAGAGTATATAAGATACAAAAAACTCAATAAATACAGTAAAAGGATAAGAATCTGCTTAAAGGGGAAAAAGTAATATCTCATGGAAAAGGAGGGGAAAAAAGGAAGGGAAAAGAAAAAATATCTAAAATTATATAAACACACTTAGAACAGCTAAGATGATTGTGCTACAAATTCTATAATTTCTTGGAACAAAATAGTTAACATTCATAGGATTGGAACAATTGTGCATATTACTGTATGGTGGTCTAAGGAATTCTTGAAGATCATTATGTAAAACAACAACCTCAGTTATCCTCCTACCACCTTGTTTTGAAGGGCTATATTGTCAATGTTTTGTGCTCTTTGCTATTGCTATTTATTTGTCTTTTTTTGTTTCATGAGTTTCTAGAAATTTGTTTTATTTTGATTTGTTTTGTTTTTCCCTCTAATACAGAAAGGATAGGTATACATGTGGAGACTCATACATGCATAGAACTTCTCCTAAAGTTTATGAGAATCAATCATATAATGCATGATGAAATGAACAGCTACTTTGAAGAAAAAGAGACACTAAGGTACCCAGTGATGATTCTGTAGTGTCATGCTATGAAATCCCGCAATACTATTATTCTTTGTTCAGAGTGATTTTAGTCTGTTTTGTATTGTTTAATTTCAACATACATTAAGGTATGGACAGCTATTTTGAAGAGAATGAGAGACATTATGGAAGCCATTGTTGACTTCCATTTTGTCTGGTTTTGAAGACCTAAAATGCCTTGATAATCCTGTTCTGTTTAGTCTAATACTATTTTGTTTTGTATGAATTCATTGTGTGTGAAGATATGGACAACTATTTAGAAGAAAACAAGAGACAATATGATAGTGAAGATCTCCTGTTGTCTTGCTTTAAAATCTGTGTCTCTTATATTGTTTTTTTCTGATCTGTTTTGTCCTGTTTTGTTGTGTTTAATTTTACCCTCTTTAAAATAATATTTTAAAAATAAAAAAAGAATGCATACAGAACAGAAATTAAACATGAAAGCCAGTTTAGAGAGAATGAAGTACAAAAATCAGAAATTGCTTCTTAATTTTTTGTCAGTTAAAAAGAATTAAAAATAAGCAAAATCATGGCCTAATAGTTCCCAAAATATTTCTGAAAATCGGGGCTGCTGTAGCCCAAATACCAACACAGCCCTTGTGACTTTCAGTTACTCAAGAACAAGGCAGAATTTTAGGGCGTCTGTTAAAAGAAAAAGCTACCACTTTGCAGATTTGCATTTAATCTTTATAGTTATTACAGATAAAAACCCAGTGAGTTAATATTTGCAAACATGAGCAAACAATAGAAAGCACATCAATTCAAGTCTTTTTACGTTTCCATTACTGACTATGATTATCTGTTTGGACAAAAGCCCATTAGTTTATCACAGCCATTGCTGCCTCTCAGAAAGCAGTAATTAAAGTTTGCTCAATTGTGAATTGTATAAGTCATGCATTTCTACCTGTGTGTTTAGTTAACTTCACTATTAGCAGCAGCATAATAAACAATTACAGTTCACAGGAAGACAGTGTACAGTAAATATATTACTGTTCTGAAGAGCTACCAGAAAAAAGTTGAAACAGGTTAGTGCATCTCGGTACATTATGAAAAGCTTAGGCACAGTAGGTCTGACACATCCTTTAGAGAGTACAAAAAAACACTTCAGCTCAAAAATAAGAAATTAGTAGTTCAGATAAGAGACTCAATGATGGAGTCAGGAGTCTTCTGACTCTTCATCCAGTACTCTTCAAAATTAGGAGGGGAATTTGTATTTGAGCTTCAATAAACATATTATCTATATGGGGCCTACACTAATTTGGTTAAATGCAAGGTTTGCTCTTGAGCAGACCATAATCTAGACCATGTTTCTTTTTAAAATTACTATTATGAATATTAATATTTAGGGCAATTAATATTAGTTATTCAAAACAAAAAGAAATATAACCTTGGAGCACTTCTGGATTACAGACATTCTCCAGTATTTATAAACATAATTTTTTATAGTTTTCTTCTTAAATTTGTATTAAACTGTTACACCAAAAAATTGACTGTAGAATCATTTCCATGGTCTTCTAAAGACAGTTATATTAGCTAGTTTTAATTTAGGAAACCTAAGAAAATATCCAGGCAAATTGAGAAAAATTAGCTTCCTAATACAGAACTGCTCAGCAATGAGAAAGGCATGAACCATTTTAGTGACTTCCTAGCAGCCGACTGCCACAATATGTGTTTTTAAACGTTCAACAGTAGGTAATATAATTATGTAATGATCATTCAAACTTTTTCTCTCATTTGGATTCAGCAACTAGCCTGACACAAGGCTTCGTTTGAAAGACACCTCAGCCTTGTATAATCTTTCCTTAAAACGTTACACGGTGCTCGGTAAACTGAGACAAAGCTCTCAGCCATATCATGGGGGCATATTGCCTTGTAGCCTTATCAACTAAACTTGCAATTTACTGCTGCTTCTCTGGCTCCCTCTCTCACTTGCTCAAATGAGCTGACTCATTTGCCCACTTAACATATTTTATCTAGATAAAAGCGACTGGGTATCACTCTCCTTAGGTGACAGCTGCATGCTGTGAAACTGTTTAGCTACATTTTGCACCTAGCTCCTCAGCAATAGGCAACGCACCACTCAGAGCCTGTCAACTGCCCTCCAGAGTGACTAGCAAAATGGGAAACTGACACTATATTACTCTTACTTCTGTTATCTGCATAAGTAATACTTGTCTGAATCTACCTGGGCTACTTGTGATTTTGATTTACCAGCCAAGTCTATCAGGCTGCTTGACAGAGTAGTAGAAAAGACAGCAAACTCCAAAGCCAGACAACCTGAGTTTACATCCCAACTGTTGTGGTTCAGCTGTGTGGCCCCTCCAAAACTCATGTTGGAAGTTATTTGTCACTGTAGCAATATCAAGAAGTGGGAGGTTTCAGAAGTGATTAGTCTATGAGGGCTCTACCATGATGAGTGGAATGCATGCTGTTATAAAAGCCTGAGTTCAAACTCCTCTCTTACTTTCTTGCCCTTCCACTTTCTACCTTAGAATGTAGCAAGAAAGCCTTTGCCAGATGTCAGCACCTTGATCTTGGTCTTCTCAGCCTCCAGAATTGTAAGCTAATAAATTTCTATTCACTGTAAATTACCTTTTTTATTGTCAGACATTTTGTTGTACAAGATTACATGCAATGACCTTGCTTATAAGCTCTGTGGTCTTGGGCAAGATATATATATATATATATATATATATATATATATATATATATATATATATATATAT
>PVJX010010385.1:0-57256 GCA_004027295.1 Dolichotis patagonum | reverse complement strand
ATGTGATATTGAAGACTAAGGGACTAAAAAAAAAAGCCATTTTCAGTGACTTAATCAGCATCTGGTTGTCTTGACTGGCCTTTCAGCCATGTTCTCCTTCTCTGTAATTTGGCTTTGGTTATCCTTCTTCCCCATTAGGTCATTTGCTTTGTGTGTCTTGTTGCTACCCTGGACCATCAACAGCATGTGCTTGGGTACGACATTTGTTGGTTTGTTAGGCTAGGAAAAATCCAAGTTCAAAATGCTCTTTGTCATTCTATCAGAGGCAGAGGAAGAGCTGGGCTTCAAGTAAATATTCATTTACATCAGCAGCATTCCTCTGTGTTCCTTGGATGCTTACTTCTCTCTTGTTAACAGTGCTAGAATAAACACATAATTCTACCAAAATATTAGCAGTGTGTGCTGTTTTCTCTCACTTGCCAGGATTGTTTCATAATAAATACCATTGGAAGAAATACCATTGGCCAGCATCCTCAGCGATTACGTTCTGTAGAGAACAAAGTATGGATTTGAGTGCTATTTTGCAAAGGGTAGCTATACAGATCTGGTTTGTAGAAGCATTCCTGGAATATACCAATCTTTTTACTGATATAATTGATTTTAACTAAAATATTTCCCTTGTTTGTCATTATTTTGCATGATATTCACTAACTCAGTATCTTTTAGAAGGTGAAGTTACCAAGGTTTCTTTCAAAAATATAATAGTATTAGGAGTTTAACAATGATTGTTATATTGCATTGTTATCCTCAAAGTAATTGCTCAGGCTACCTTGTTTTGAAATCCTATATTGCCACTTTTTTCTTTGTTGTTATTGTCATTTTGCTTTTGTCATTTTTAATGGCTTGTATGCTTCTTGATTTTTCTGTTTTTCTCTTTAAAATAAAAAATATAATAGTGCTGAAACAGATGTTTATAATATGCTTTCACCATCGGAATTTGTAAATTAAATCAGATATCCAGGTCTGTCAAAAACAATTTTAGTTAAATGCATTTTCTTGATAATCTTGTTCATTTGGCTTACATAGTACCTTAGTTTCTTTCAAATATACCCCCTAACCTTTAGAGATGCAAATTGATTTTCCCCTGCTCAGCTGAAACTTGGTTCCATATTTCCATTTGCATATGCAATATTTCTACTTGTAGATTCTGCCACCTTTTCAAATCCTAAGTGTTTAAAATAGTTGATGATTCTTTTACCCATCAAATGAAAAGTAAGTTGGTGAATAAACAAATCATAACCAGCCATTTCTCTAAACTGTCCTGTTTTCTTTTGATAACCATTTTCACAGTCTTGGAACCTTGAAAACATTTGATTATTCCTCCTCTTTCATATCAGAGATTCAGATGTCCCCAAGTCTTATTCCCTTTTGGTACAGTATTCCTATTTAGCCTTTTCTTGCTCATTCTCTCTGCACTAACCTTCATCTCTCATGCTGGACTTTCTAATTAGTTTTTTGACTGATGGTTGCTGCTCATTATTATCCATGGTTTTCTCTTCCACAAACCCAAATATTGTTACTATTTCATGTTAGAGAGTCCTTATTACCATCAAGATTTAATCTCCTCTGCCACACAGACATCGCTCTCGTCCATCCTTTTCCAGCAGGTCTTCTTTGCTCCCACTTCTCTCCTGCACCTTGCCTAATTCCAAACTTCATTTTTGCAGTATTCAGAAATGATATTCAAGACTCATAGTCTTTCTAGCTCAAAACACCAATAAAAGAAAGCACCCAACTACTTTACTTGAAAAGGAATTTCTAGAAAAGTAAAATAAGTATCATTTGTCTATTTCCTGAGAGAATTGTATAGCTTCTATGGAGTTGGGTGATTGAGAATTACTGGGAACTTTGTTAGCCATGTAACATTTTAGATGATAGTTTCTCTATAGAAATGAAGTAATTCCACTTACTACCCCTGAAATTGTGGTGGGTGACATATTTGGAGTATCGGGCATCTCATATTAATATCATGAGTAACTAAAGTTTTACATTTTTAGGGTACAGTTCTATGGATTTTAAACATCCTGTAGATTTGTGTTAAGTACCATCACAATCAGGATACTGAAAAGTTCCACTATCCCCCAAATATGCTTCCATATTATCCCTTTACATTTCTGCACTGACCCCACTGGCAACCACTGATTTGTTCCATAACACTGTATTTGTTTTTCTCTTCAAGAATGTCAAATGAATGGGCTTGTACAGTATGCAGTCTTTGGGACTGGATCCTTTTGTTCAAAATAAAGTTTTTGAAATTCATTCAAGTTGTTGCATTATTAGCAATTTATTCTTTTTATTGTTGTGTGTGTAGTGAATTCAATGATATGGATGTACCATAGTTTGCCTATCCATTCACCTGTCAAAGTATATCTGTTTTTCTCATTTAGGGTAATTAGAATGGCCATAAACATTTGTTTAAACACCACTGTGTAAGCAAGATTTTTTATTTCTGGAGAGTAAATCCCACAGTGGGACACTGGGTCACAAAGTGAGTGCGTGTTTAACTTTATGAGAAATTTTTAAGACATTTCCCAGAATAGTTGTACTCTTTTGTATTTCCATTAGCAATACCTGAGAGTTCTTGCTGCTCTGCATCCTTGTCAGGACTTGGAATTGTTAACAGTTTCTATTTGGTCATTTCTAAGGTACATAGGTAGTTGTATCTCATCGTGATTTTTCTTTGCATTTCTCTAACAGCTAGTCATACTGAACATCATTTCATGTGCTTGTTTGCCATTTTTGGATGCTATATTTTCTTTTGGGTTGGGGGATAGCAGGAAATGAACTCAGGATCTCACGCTTGCCAGGCAGGCACTGCACCACTGAGCTAAATCCCCATTCCTTATATGCCATTTTTTTGTGTGTGCTTTGTTGAAGTATCTGTTCAGATTTCTTGTCTAATTAGAGAGATGCAATTTTTCAAAAGAAATTTTTTGCTAGATTTTTTCTAGGTAAGGGAGCACAATGAAAACATCCATGCTCTTGTTTGCTTTCTTTCTTTTTTCCCTCTTTTCCATTCTTCCTATGGAAAAGATAAGAGTTTATTTAGATCAAAATATGTTGCCAAAGGGGACAGTGGTTTTCAAGAGGGAATTACACTATCTGTGTGAAAGATTGGGGTTTTATAAGAGTTTGAGGATGTGGAAAAAGTCTCAGAAGCAAATGTGATTATGTTCCCTGGATCTTTTAGCAGAATATCTTGTAGATCTTCCAGATTATCTTTATTGTGTTTACAAGTATATGTTTACAGTAGCCAATTTTGACAAGATAATTTTCCTCTGGCTTGCCAAAGGCCTTTAGCTTTAGATAAGAGTGTGATGAGTAGTTCAGTCCATATCTTTTTAGAAAAGATGAGTCCAGATTCATTGGGGAGAATGTATGGACCTTACATCAAAAGGTATGTTCTTGTATTGTGACTGCTTACCAAGAACAGAATGACTTTACCTAGAGTTACTTTGTTGTTGGATGGTTTTAATCAGAGTTTCGTTGGTAAGGGTTTAAACTCTCTTGTTTCCATTAAGAAACCATTATATTTTCTCCCTGAACAACCAGCAAAGTCAAGTAAATGACAAGAGAATAAGTGTCCATATCTATAACTTCTTTGAACTGGAACAATACCAGCAGCCCCTTGAGTCTGTGGTTTGGGATTAGTGGCCTATTTTGTTAGGCTAATAGCTGAAATCTAAATTGAATATCAAACTCTAAATAGGATTGTGTAGCAATTCCAGACATTGGCTCAGCACAAATCATTGAAAACTATTGGATTCAAGAAGAAACAAATTGTTGTTATACGTCTTTGGGATCTACAGAAACATTATCTGAGATATATGGAATATATGTGCAACACTTCATTTTAATAATATCAAAGGCAAGCTTGACCAAGAACTGAAGGAGTGTTAAGTCAGAGTGCTTTTTTAGAAATGTTAGTCATGTTGAATTGTAGTCTTTTGAGTTATGGGTCTATAACTGTAGTCAGTTAAAATTTTCCCTAGGGGATATAAATTAGTGCCTTTTATTTTTAGTTGCATCATGACAGAGATCTCTTCTAATACTTGTCATTTTATCACCATAGAGTTGCATCAGTAAGAGTCAGAAGGAGGAACGGGCTTCAAAATATGAAGGGGGAGCTGTAGGAAAGAAGTTAAGGTCAAAGACAAGCCAAAGGAAGGCTCATTAAATATATCAGTGTCAGAACTTAGAGTTGAGAAAGACATACCTTGAAGAGATTTAGAAAGGAACTTGCACAACCCTCCTGCAGTTGTGGATCTTATGATAAGGTCGTAAAAGCCAAAATGTAAGGCAATTTAGAGTTATTCTGAGATTGTGGAAGACAAGACCTGACTGTTAGGATGATGTTATAATTGAAGGTTCCTCTAAGGGCCCAAAGTTACTGATTTGGGAGCAGCATTTTATAGGAAAATGAGATATTTTAGGGGGAACTCAGGGATTAAGTTTGGAATGATTAAACAATATATTCCATCAGACCCCCCAAATTCAAGGAATCAATCCAAAAATGGGCATCTGAAATGAATACATACTTATCAGATGAAGAAATACAAATAGCAAATAAATACATGAAAAAATATTCAGCATCATTGGTCATTTGAGAAATGCAAATTAAAACAATACTGAGATTCCATCTCACTCCAGAAAGAATAGCTATCATCAAGAAATCAACCAATAACAAATGCTGGCAGGGTTGTGGGGAAAAAAGGAACACTTCACAGCTGTTGGTGGGAGTGCAGACTGGTACATCCGCTGTGGAAGTAAATGTGGAGATTTCTCAAAAAACTAGGATTAGCGGTCGCATTCCATCCAGCTATTCTACTTCTGGGAATCTTCCCAGAAGAACTAAAAACATCATACCACAGCGATACATGTACACCTATGTTTATAGCATCACGGTTAGTAATAGCTAAATCTTGGAAACAATCCAAATGCCCATCAACTGAGGAATGGATAAAAAAGATGTGGTATTTTTATACAATGGAATATTATTCATCTATAAAGAAGGATAACTTTAGTCTTTTATAGGTAAATGGATGCAGTTTGAGACTATACACATAAAGTGAAATAAATCAGACTCACCTTTGTAAACATCATATTGTTTCCCTAGTGTAAGAAGATGAAAGAGTAAGTTAAAAAATGTACAATAGATATTGTGCAATGGGAAAAAACTGTTCAAAAGGAAAGAGCTCAGGTTTATACTCTTAGTTGGATGTGGGTTTTAAGGGAAGGATAAGATATTACAGGTCTGTTTTGCCTTAGGTTGGAAACTATGAACTATCATTTCTTTTATCTTCTATTGGCCAAGCCATATAGGCCAGCTTGAATTCAGATGCTGGGCCATAGAATCTACCAGTTAATGGAAACTTATGACACATTGCTAGAGGACAATTCCATAATCACTTTCCTACATATATAAGTGACTTGCAATTTTGAAGTCAATGAATACAAAAGAGAATCTAGAATAAAATGCATCAAAATATTAGATTACAATATCTCTAGATTAATTCAAATACTGTCTTTGTGCTGCAGTTTCTTTCTGCAGCAAATAACAGTCACTTGTGCAAGCTTAACAATAGTTATAAAAATTAACAAAATATGTTAGAATGTTAGAAAAGGTGGTGATTACTTCTATTTGTAAAGAAGGTGCCATTTTTTCCCAAATAGCAAGAATTATACACAGTAGTCCTTTAGGGTGTTAACCTGTTCGGAATTGTTTAGTACAAAATTTTAAATATACTATTTTGGGATGAGAGCCTCTTTTACCAAATTTTTGCAGCTTATTTTTGCAGGTGCTCTCTGCCAAGAAGAAAGGACATAGCAGCCATAAGAGTGTTAATCTCTTACAATTTTAAGACTGTAATCATGAAAGTTGAAACTACTCCATAGTGTGGACCTTTGTGTTTGTTTGCTGTTGGATAGACAGCTGGGTAGGGAAATGGCTCCCCAAAACTGCTTTTCTTCCCCAGTATTTTCTTAAAAACCTCAAATGTGCTCTTCATAAAAGCAAAAGCAGGAGATTGGGGGGTATAATTTAGTGACAGAGCATATGTTTAGCACACACAAATTCTTGAGTTTGATTACCAGCACTAACAGAAAGAAGGAAAAAACGAAGGAAGAAAGAGAAGAAAGAAAGAAGGAAGGAAGGTAGGCAGGCAGGCAGGCACAATGTTTTATGGTTCATCCACACTGTAGAAAGTATCAGTGCTTCACTTCTTTTAATGGCTAAATAATATTTCATTTTATGGAAACATTGCAACTTGTTTGTTCATTTATCAGTTGATGGACAATTGGGTTATTTTCACTTTGGGACTACTATGAGGATTGCTGCTATAAGCACTCTTGTACAAGTCTTTGTTTAGACATATGTTTTCAGTTCTCTTGGATACAGTGTTTCCCCACAGAAACATGAGAAACAAATTCCAAGAACTCCTGTGGATGCCTGAAACCATGGATAGTGCTAAACTCTATATGGGCTGTGATTTTTCCTGTATGTAGAGACCTATGATAAAATTTAATTTATGAATTTGGTACAGTAAAATATTAGCAACAATAGCTAATAATAAAATAAGAGTTTTTTGTTTTATAATTAATGCAATATAAATATAATTAATACAAGTTACACAAATGTGGCTCTATCTCACAAAGTACCTTATTGTACAGAAAGTCTTAGCAACCTTAGCAGATGATTTTTTTTCTTTTCTTCATTTAAAGTTAAGCACTTTTCCCTTTCACTGAAAGGAAGTAGGAAGTACTTTATGACTTATCTTTGTACATCTGAATTGCCGGCATCACTACTCTTAGACTCTGGGGCCATTGTTGCATGAAATAAGGATTTTTTTTTAGTCAGGGCTTGCTTGCTATGTAGTTCAGCCTGACCTTCAGCTTACTATGTAGCCTAGACTGGCCTTGAACTCACTGCAATCCTCCTGTCTTAGCCTGCCAAATGGTGAGATTGTAGTCATGTACCACTGTACTGGGCAAAATAAGGCTTGTTGAATGTAAGCATCACAGCAACTGGGATAGCTACTAAGCGACTGATGGGTGGGCAGTGTATACTGTGTGATGTGCTGGACAAAGGGGCAGCTCACTGTCTTAGGTGAGATGGAACAGGACAGTGAAAGATTTCTTCATGCTACTAAGAACAGTGCACATTTTAGAATTTATGGATTGTTTATTTCTGGAATTTGCCACTTAATATTTCTGGACTACAGTTGGTATAGACAATTGAAACAGTGGAAAGCAAAAATGGCTAAAGAAGAACTACCTATATATAGCCAGGAATGGAACTTCTAAATACATTGCCTTTTTAAAAAATTATTTTACCAGTACATATTTGCAGTATGTGAAGTTTACATTCATTTTAAGTAGGTACATGTATATAACGCATCATAATACTTTTTTTATTCTGTTTCCCCTCCTAACCCATCTCCCTTCCTCCATCTCTAGATTCCCATTCTTCATATTTCATTATCATCCTCATTATTATTATTTTAGTTCATATTTGCAACAGGTAATGTTTTTATTCATTGTAGGTGTTTGGTACATAACACATCTTAAATCCTTCTAAGTCCCCTTCTTTCTCCCCTTCCCCTCACCCTTGGTCTCCTGGATCCCTTTCCATTTACAAAAGATTTACCTCTCTGTTTCCTTTTATCAATCTACTACATTTTAAACAAATTTATTAGTTAGGCTTATTTGGCAAATATGATAGTTAATCTTGCTGGGAATATAGATTTTAGATTAAATAAGGCACATTATGAGTAAATGTCCTAGACGTGTTTCTGAAAAGTGGTTCTACAGGTAATTTTAAGCAATGGCTCCAAAGTTAGGAGAGATGCCCAGCATCTGTAGGTGAGCATTTCGGAGCGGTTGTGAAAATTCTGCTCTTTGCTTCCAGGATGTAGTACATATGCAAAGAAACTAAATTTTGCATTTGTTATTAAGCATGGCCTATTGCATACACTTGGTATTAATGTGCATACACAGGTGAACTGAAAAACATGAAATAGTTCCCAGCATATTGAAGATAAGTAAAAGAAAGTGTAAAGCTATAAACTATAATTGATCAGTGAAGCAATGTAGAAAATGTCTGGATGTTTTTAACTTTTCGAAATGTTCTTTTCCCATAGGGAAAAAGCACATGATGAGAAAAAAAAGATGGGAAAAGAAGTGATTTTGCCAACATGTTGCCAGAATGATATGATTGATAATTACAAGCAGCTGAGAAGAACAAACATGGGCATGCTAAGAATTTGCTTAAGCAGTTTCTATGCTCCCTTTCCTGTGGGCTGTTAAGGTTTTTCAGCCTACGAGTGTTTGAACAGGGGGATATTGCCTTTTTCTCCCTACTGAGTTTATTGAAACATGCAGAGTGCATGCTTTGCTTAACTGCTGCAGAAATAGATTGTGAAAATATTTATAATATGCATACCAGTTTGTTCACATAATTTAAATACATGCTTTTTAATTTTTGTTTTTCTCTGAAGCTTTTCAATGTCTATATGACTGAATCTATTGTATTATCTTTTAACTTAAGACGTTACACGTGGTACTGCTTTCTTCAGGTTAAAAGTGACAGCTCAGCCTTTTATAATGAAGGGGTTCTTTTTTTCTAAATGTTGGGGCTTTGAGATACTTGTGACAGTCGTTGGTATGCTATGTCCTAGGCCACTTGTGGTGCTTGCTGAAGGACAAACTAAATGTCTTTGAAAGACACTTTCTTCTATTTTGTCAGTCTTCATGGATCCACAAGTCCTTCTTTTTCTATAAGAGGGAACAGATCTAGCTCTGTCTGCTCCCTATGAGTACAATCATGGAAAGTCCTTGCTGTCACTGTCAATTCAGAGGATGCTGCTGAATTGAAGGCTGCAATAAAAGTCAAAGCAGGAAGGCGCATTTGGTCTGCATTTGCCCCAAGGGAGGTTTCTTATACTGTGATCCTTTGCAAAATCAGGTAATTACAGGACCACTTTTATTCCCCCCAAGGACATGTTTTCTCTCTATACTTTCTTGCACTTACAATCAGAAAAAAATTGATTAGTCAGTCCAAGTATCTGTTAAACACCCATTGCCCTCCATTCTGCCCACAGCATTATGATGTAAAACTGCCTTAGCCTGCATGTAGAGTTTCCCATTCTAGATAAGTAGTACATTACAAAAAAATCAAATAGCATACCCATATTAAGTTGGGATAAAACTATATGACGATTCCTGGAAATTTTATCAAAATTAAGAGAAGGGAGAATTTGGAATGGTTGAGAGTGATCACAGAATACTTCAGAAAGGAGAGACTTTGAGCTGACTCTGGACCAGACAGACTGTCCATATAATATGTAATGTGAACACTCTTCTTTTTTATTTTTTAATTTTTTTTTATTTTAAAGACAGTAACATACAACAAAATAAGACAGAACAAACCAATCAAGACAATGCAGTGAAACTGGTACAGAACTTCAGAAAAGGATACGAGAATAAAAATAATACATACCCTAATATATCTTATTATCTTCACAGTAGTTGTCTATTCAATTAGGTATAGCAAAATCAAACCAAAAACAGAACATTATAAAACCAATCAAAACAGAATATTGAATAGAACAAAAACAATTAATTAGAACAAAGCAAAACAGTGAAAACAATATTGGCCTTCAAAGAGAAGATAGAAGGAAATCCCCCATATTTGCTGTATTACATACTGTCATCCTCCCAAGAGATGCTCAGACCTCTGGCCTCAGGTCAGCATAATCAGCCAAACAATACAAGCATTTAGTTGCTTTATGTACCTTAATTGCTGTCAACTCCTACTAACCTTGAAACCATCCAGTTGCTGAAGGAGGAGAGGCTATGGGACTTTTGATTCTCAGTCAGCACGCTGGTAGGATCACAGAGACTCTGACTTATTCTCTCCCTGGCACTCCCGTGACTTGCACCACTTATCCGGAAGGCTGGCTCTTTACTTTCTTGGTTAGCTCTCCAAGTTCCAGCATGGGTGATTCTTGGGAGACGCTGACTTGTTCTCTCCCTGATTCGCCTGCGGCTTGCTTGTGCTGCTTACCGGGAAGGATGGCTCCTTGAGTTCTTGGTTGGCCCTCCAAGTTCCAGCATGGCTGATTCTTGGGAGATGATGACTTGCTCCTTGAAGATGCTTCTTAGAGTTGAGGTTGGGGAAAGAAATATGAATATCTCTGAGACAGAAGCAGTCTAAATAATACTATCATGGTGGACGCCATAATCACCATCTGTGTGAAATTACAACTGGAGTCCCAGTTATACAATAAAGAAGCAAAACCATAGAGCAAGAGCTGAAATATTTGAGCAAACCCAATCTTTCTCTGATATACCCTTGCTTGCCCCACCATAAACTTTAGAGTCAAATGTTTTTAAGAGGAGGGCAGCACTGTTCTTCATTAGGTATGCATTTATGTACTAATTTTAAAAAAAAAAACATAGCAAAGGAGAAAAGAAGGAAAGGAAAAGGAAAAAAATATATACATACAAGATAGATAAGATAATTGCACTACTAATTTTGCTAGTTGAAGGAAAGGAACAGTTAGTGCCTATATTGTTTGATCAATTTTGCATGCCTATATCTGGTAATCTGAGCAACTCTTTTGAAAATAACAGCTATTGTTAAAAATATAAATATGCATAAATATATACACAACCATTGTTAAATTCCTATTATCTTGTCTTGAAATCCTATATTGCTATTGTTTTGTTTTTTGTTGGTGCTATTGTTTGTTTCATTTGTTTTTTCTTTAAAATAATCAAAAAAATAAAAACACCATGACTTTCAGCTGCAAAAAAATGGACAGTTATGGTAAATACCCAGTTTCAATGTAGAAGAACTTTCCATTCTCAAATCATTGAAGAAATGAATATTTTGGGGTTTTAGTTACTTTCAAATGGGAAGCAAAATACAGATGCAAGCCTAGAAAATAATGCAAATGCCAAGTTTATGTGTTCTTGAGCAAAGAATGTGGACTCACTAAATAGCAGTGACAGTGAATAGAGTAGAATGTTGATAATTTTCTCCACTTCCTCACCTACAGAATTGCTCTTATATCACTTTTACAATTTATTTAATTTTAAAACTAAAGAATCAAACCTGATCAAAAATGTTACTGTAAGCAAACATTTTTAATAAGACAGCATAGAGCAGGTTCATTTCTCTGTTAATATCTGTAGTCATCTAAACATGTACTGTTTCTGCCATAAAATCATAGCTCTGGGATGACTTTCTTGTTTACAAAAAAATCAACTAATTTTTAAATAAAATGTGCCTTAAATCTAAAAGGTAATCTTAAAAATGTTATGTGTGATTTTATTCTACTTTTTAAAATTCAGTGTGCCCAGAGCCATGGAGACTGGGAGTTAGTGGGGCTTCGGAACCAGATTGGTAATGATCCTTCTCAATTTCTGTCTGTGTTTTTGTCTGTCTTGTCTGTCTGTCTGTCTGTCTGTCACACACACACAGAGTGTAAATTATATAACAGAAATAAATTCGTTTGAAAATCAGCTTCTAAGATGGAGTGATGCTAACTATCTATAAGGACTATTTAAAAAATAACATTCTTTTCATAATCTCAGCCAATGTCCTTTTTTGTTTTGGACTTAACAGTTTTGCTCCCTACTGGCCTAGTAAGCATCATTTTCTTACCAATTCATATTACTTAGACTCTGAGTTTCCATTTTTTATTTTTGGCAGTCAGAAATCCCTTCAGATGAGACTGTCAATTCTTGTTTTTCAAAGCCTCTAATTTTCAGATTAGCTAAATTATAAGCTTTCCCATTCACAAGTGTGGCATCCTCACATTTCTCTAAAAATGGTGCTCATTTCCATTAGATCTTATTCACTTTAGTATGCAGATTTAGTACTTTGACCTCTCTTTCTCAGTTGCTAATAAACTTAAATTTTTGAATGTATGCCTATGTAGTAAATAAATAGCCTGCTGGGGATATAGCTCAGCAGCATAGCACCTGTATGGCAAGTGTGAGGCCATGAGTTCAATTTCTGGTACAAAAAAAGAAACCCAAAACTAAACAATAAATAAATAACTGGAGGATATGTATTGTTTATATTTTAGAAATTAATATTTTCTTTTGGGGCTTGGGAATTATAACTTCCATTTAATATGGGGTTCATATTTTTGTCTGGATGCCTGCTAATCCCTTGTCCTCAGTACAGACAACCAGGAAAATTACTGTTACATATGAAAACAAATCGATGCTGTATTGACGGGCATAGAATGAATCTGAGATGACAATAACCCTTAAAAATGTTTAAAAGTTCAGTCAAGCTAGTCTTGTATCATGTAGACAATTCATCTAAATGCCTGAAATTTAGTTATTTGCACACATAGCCTAAACACTATTTCAGGCTTCCATTTTTTCATATGTGCTGACTTAGAGGCGATTTTCATAGAGTGTAGTCAAGCCATCTTACACAAGTCCACTAGATTTGTATTGTTTCTGTCTCCATCTTTTAACATTGCCCTTGCTCTTTCCTGACATTATCATTTCATTCAGTCCAGCTGAAAATGCTATTCATAATTTTTTTTACACTGGAATATATCTTCCTAGATACAAAATTGCTAAGAACATTCTCTTCTATACAGTTTTTTTCTGCTTATACTTGTTTGCATTTTGCTGGCAAATGTATGTACCATCACTGCATGTCACACTGCAGCTTTCTCTGTCTGCCTAAGCCTCTAGTTTGCTTTATTGAACTTAAAATAGATTTATTTTAATATCACTAAAGAAAACCACCATTCTTTTAGCTCTTATTATATTGCTTTGAAAGGAAAATGACTTATTTACATCGCCGAGCATCCTTTCTCAAAAAAGAACAGATTTCTTTCTGTGGAAGGACAAATTCATCATCATTTATTACCTGAACATTTATGAAAACACTTAGAAGTAATTTCAGAGAGTCACAAAAGAATAATTTTAATTTAAGATATCTAATCACTGGTAATTAAAAAGATTGAAAAATATCAACAAAAACATTGTTAAATTTTTCGTTTATTACAGCCAACACTTCAGAGGAAAGTAAAAATCAATTACTGAGAAATTTCATTACATTTTGGAAGAAGTTAGGAAAGAGAAACTTTTTAAAACTCAGTAAAATGACTTTTTGAGCATTTCATGTAGACATAGTTGAGTTCAAACAACTCTTATCTTTGTTTTGTATTAGCTCAGTAGGCTTGAATAGGAGCTCAGATAATTAGGCTAATGGTTATTGTTGCATACATTATTAGAGGAATAATTCAGATAGAATGAAAGTGGAGTGCAAATTTAGAATCAATGTCAATAGTTTCTTAATTGTTACAGTTAGTTAATGTGGTTCCAGCAGAGACTTGGAAAACATTTTATGTCACATTATATCATTTTCACCCTTTGCAGATCTAAATGTAATTGCCCTAAACATCAACTTGGCCATTTCAACTTAACATCTGAGGTCTGTTGTCAGTATTCCGACCATGAGAAAACCTATGATGTGCTCAGTAATGAGTTCTGTACAGCAAAGATTTTTTTTTAAAAAATGGTTTTTCTTTAAAAAAAATTCTTTCCATGGAAAACTGTCCATTTCTAAATAGACTTTCCTCCTTTGGATCAAGTATTTTTCTGCTGAAATTTACAACTTATTGGCTTATAAGTAAAGTACTACCTGGAAGCAAAATTTTCATTACAATGTAATTAAACTGAGAGGTTTTAGGGTCTTTCAGTTTCATTTTGTGCAAAGTGAAATTGTGCAAATGCTTTAATCAAATTGACCATGGCTTAAAATTTGCTGCAGCATATTTGGTTCACTGAAGTTATTGTTAAATTTGGCCTGATCAAAATCTGAATTTCATGTCCCATGGTTACCAGTGAGCTCTCTATATTAAGTTGTGCTTTTCTTGTCATGACAAGAATTCTGAGACAGGGTGGCTTTTATCTGGTGCCAGCCTCTTCATTTGATTTTAGTACTTTCAACTTCGGATCATACTAAGAAATGATCATGCCAAAGTGAGGTTTGATCTGATGACCGTGGAAACAGCAGCCTCTTCCCGCAATCTCAGTTGATTTCTGATAAGCAATAAATTCTCGCCTGTGGTTTCAACCTCTACTCTTAGCAGAAAACAGAGAAGAAACCCTGTATCTATTCCTGTACTGTAAAATTCTAGAAAATCTACATTATTTTCATCCTCAATCATTGATTGGGGAACTTTGTTTCACTCTATAAACTCTGGGTACTTTCTGATCTCTGCTCTAGTATCGAGGTAGTTGTAGAGTATAAAAGAGAGAAAAAAAGAATGATGCAAAGAAGTGGGTCTCTTTTACAATCAGTGACTCCAAGTGATTATTCTTCTGCAATGAAAGTAAAATATTACCCATTCAAAATAAATTCATACTAAATGTGTGAACAAGGAATCTCAATGAACAAGTGTTCTTTTGCTGATGTTGATAAGAATTATTACCTATTGAGTATGTTGGCTCAATTTAGGGAACATGAATGCCTTCTACTTAAGGTGTATATATAATTTACCATCAAAATTGTAACACTTTGAGAAGGGAAATGGGAATATTAATAATTATGCTAGGCTTAGGCTTACCCTAACCCTAACATAGATTGTCTCTGTCAAACCTAAATGTCACATGGACAGCTTTTAAAACGCTACCTACTTGGAAAGTCCCAGATCAAGTCTCTTCCAAGAAGCAGCACTGAATTACTTCAGCTGTCCTGTGTCTGAATCACATGTATTAAGGCATTAGGGGCACAAACATATCAAAAATTGGGATGCTTAACCTACCCGAAGGAAAGAATTAGGTGATGATTTCATGTGCATTGTTTAGTTTTACCTATTAGACTGTAACCTTCTTAAACACAAGGAATATATCTTGTTCCTCTGCCTTCCTACAGCTCTGGTGACATTGCAATGCCCAACGTGAAGAGAGAGTAGATTTTTTCTGAATAGTTGACTTACCTTCATTTCTATGACTGTGACTAGAGGAGTGACTATTGGTGCCAAAAAGCTGGGTAATTTAAAAAAAGTTTTCTGAGTTTGTATTCTTATGCAATACATAGGGATAAGAATTATGGTAAATATAGGTGATCACAGCCTGAATACTTGTTTAGTTACCAGATATTTGGAAATGCCCACTGGGACTTAAATATTTTCATTGTAACCATATCTTTACTAGGAAGACTTTTTCACAGGAAGGATAATTTGAGAATAATTTAATTGTAGCATTCTGAGCAATGTTATAAATAAATTTTATGAAGTACTTATTAAAAATATAAAATGAATATTTTAAAAATTATAAAATTATATATGATTGTAAAAATATCTAATAGAATGTAGGTGAGTGTAGAGACACAACGAAAACTCATCCATAATCCTTTCTTTCAGGAACAAGTCACAATCTACCAGCAACTTGCTTATAACCAATAGAATACTGTATAGCAATTTTGAAAAGATATTCCTTCCATGATTAAGTCACAAAATTTTGAATTTCAACTCATTATTAAGCTTCATTTGCTGGTTTTGTTAGAGATCTTCATGGCATGGAAGTGAACATGATCTCCAGCCAACAGTTAGCAAGACTGAGGCTCTCCTATTAACAAATTTTGAAGAACCAAATCTTTCTGGTGACCATGTAAGTGAGCCTGAATGGGAATTCTTTCCCAGTTAAGCCACTGTATGAGACCCAAGTCTCAGTGACACATTGATCATAGCTTTTAAGAGAGCCCGAGCAGAAGACACAACTAAATTATTCTGGATTCCTGACCGAAAAAAATCTATGAGATAACAAATGTATGCTGTTTAAACTGCCAAGTTTTGAGGTATTTGATAACATGAACAACAGACAACTGATACAATTAGACAATGTTTCATTTATAGTTCTATAGTGACTTTGCTTAATTTTCTCTTATAAAAGTGTCATTAAAATTATGTAATATAAATGCAGTTTTTCCTGATTGCAATAAATCACATAGTAAAAGTACACCACATTTTAAATATTTTATCTCATTAGGTATTTAAATTATTTGTAGTTGCTGGCTACTATAAATAATGCTACAGCAAATATATTCATATCATTGATTGTACATCTTATTATTCCAAGATGGATTGCTTTAAGTGTAATCAATAATTGTAAGTATAATTTTAACTGTTTAGAAATGTTGATAACTTACTTTCCAGAAAGGTTAGGTCACTAAAATGACCTTGAGTATTTCATAGAATCCTTATTGATGCTGACTGAATGGTTAAAAAACATTAGCCAACTTAAGAAATAGTAACAGTTCTTGATTTTGTTTTATTATTTAATTATCTTTCACATGACTATTAGTTGGTTAAAGTTTAATAAATATTTACCTAAAAATAATTAGCTAACTATATAGCTCAAATCACTGATTTACAACTGAATGTATACATGTGAGGCTGGTTATCAGTAAATATTTATAAAATGCTCTTTATTTGCTTTACAAATATCAACTAATTTGATCTTTATGGTAGAATGTAGTCAACGGCTGCTGCTCTGAGTCAAATACTGCTATAATCCCTACTTTACTGAAAATAGGCGAAGATCAGTCTGCTGAGGGCAGTACAGATGCAAGACAGAGTTGTATAAAAACAGGTATGCTCCTGACTACACTATAATAGAGTACCAGCCCCATTTCAAACAGGAAGACACATCAATTAATTCACCAGAAACCAAGGGAGGTATTGTCATTACTTCATTATGGATTAGAAAAATGAAACCCAGTATATCAACTCTTGAGTGGCTCAAGGTTATGCATCTGGTCAATACTGGAATTTAGAACTCAAAAGCTGGTCTGTCCCACCTTGCTTCCAATTCTATATTTCCTATAAATGATACCCACTCAAAATCATGTACTCAGTAAATAGAGGCTGAGTGAACTCCAACAGGTAATTCTTCCATGCAACATGAATGATTAAGTGATAGAATCTCTGTATTTATAGTGGAGTGATACTAAGAGTGAGCCACTTTGAAGGATCATAGGAGGCCTGCCAACGGCCAGTCCCTTGTGAAAAGTGCATGGAGAAATGATTCAGGAGTGTGGAGAGAATGATAGGTCAAGTTTAAAGGAATAGGTCTCATAGGTGAGCTTATAACTCTTTCCACAAAGACATTTATGGCATCTGGAAAAGAAAGATATACTAGTAGAGTACACATTGCCAATACCATAGACTGCCCCCGCCAACATTTGTCCAGGTAGCTGTAACTTTTACCAAAAATGTTGAGACAACCATTCTTAGCTTATTCTGGTTTTTTCACGAATCTAAGGGTTCAGATACTGATGATTTGTTAGGAAAGAGCTTCAGAAAGAATGCAGAATGGAAGTGGGGCAGAAAGGGGAAAAAACCAAGCAAGAGTACAATTTTGGTAGACACCTCAGTTATGATCTGACCCACAGGTGCTCTGGAAAGTAAATTGTACCTCAGAGTTGGTTACACTGTGAAGAAACGATTCTGAGCTTTTTTACTTGCACATCAGACAACGGCCATGTATCCCAGTCAGGCCTGGTTTGGATTAACTGGCTTTAGGACTCAAGAGGGCAAGTACCAACCATTAGTAACAAAACACACAAACA
The DNA here is from genome assembly GCA_004027295.1 of Dolichotis patagonum. Lineage (NCBI taxonomy): Eukaryota > Metazoa > Chordata > Mammalia > Rodentia > Caviidae > Dolichotis > Dolichotis patagonum. The sequence goes on along the minus strand of PVJX010010385.1, from coordinate 39,645 downwards.
TCAACGGTTAGATACACAGAGCAGTTTAGAAAAGACCCTAGAGTATCTGGTAAGCACCAGTAGTGCCCATTATCATATAATTTAGACTACATTTGGTCATGCATCCACTTAAATACGTGCATTTGGGAAAATGAAAAGTTTGTTTTTTTAACTTGGTATTTGAACTGCTGAGTTCTGCTAAGTCTTTATGGGTTAGACAGAAGTACAAACTATATTCAGTTCTTTATACTGTGATTATTTGTGAGAATCCACGGGAGTTAGAATAAGTCAATTAAAAATGCAATTTTCTAAGGGAAATTAAAGAAGAAAACAAATATCTCCAAGCCTTTAACTTAGAGAAGTAATGTTCAATTCAAATTAGAACTTAGCAAATGGTAATAGTTAAGGTACAGTTAGGACATTTCAATTTTCTGCCTCCAAAGGCAGACTTTAATAAAGTCACAGAAATAGTGATCTTAAAAGCTTTCTAAGCAGCAGGATGGCAAGTTGTTAAGAAGTATTAGGAAATGAAATATGCCTTTCCAATTATCATCACTTGAAAACACATTTCAGCAGTTGATTAAGCAGAAACCAGAACATCCTTTTCTCTTCTATGTTCTTAACCTAATGTCTTTGCTGAAAAATGCAGGTATTATCTAATCTGTGTTCAGTAGCAAATGTCTGCATGTTTTAAGTATTCCCAAACTTCACTTCAGAGTAGCCTGGCATAACTATTATTTACGTCTAGGTAAAAATCATAAAGATATTTCTCAACTCTTACAGTTGGATCATTAGAGGACATTAAACCAGTAGTCAGCCAGGTATTAAAAAATTTCTTACTCTAAACCAGGGTTTTATGAATATGGCCCATGGGCTCAATCTAGCATTTCAAGTGTTTTTTTTTTTTTTTTGTATATCCTCTGAACTAGGAAGGTTTTTACATTCTTAAAAAAACTGAAGAAATGAAAGGCAAAGTATTTTATATGTGTATAAACAACATGAAATTTAAAATTGGAGGTCCATAAATAATGTTTTATTGGAACACAGACACACTTAATCATTTATATACTATGTACTATACAACTTATGATGCCATAAGGCCAGAGTTGAATTGATGTGATGGAAACTGTGTGGCCCTGAAAGTCTAAAGCAATGGTTCTTTGATTCTTTACAAAAAAATATTTGCTGCTCTCTACTCTAGAGTTTTGTCCTTCTTATTCCCTACGTGTTGTGATATTTCAAAACAATATAGTACAACATGGAAAAAGCGTCACATACAACATGGGGAATTGTGCTATGGAGAAACTTTGAAACCGAAATCCATTTTACTTCTTGGGGAATGAGTGGATTTCGTCGTATCTTGATGAATATGATACTTAAGAATGGACTGCTATAACCCAGACATAGCAGAAGATCTTTTAGCTCTGCTTATTTGAAGTGATTGAAGATTTCTAGGAGCCTGAACTATCTGAAGCATTATCTCTGTTCTGTGCACATGAGTGACATGTACTTGAGCGTAGAAGCAGCCATCAACCTTTTAATAATCTCATTCTGGCATTTTAAAAGCATGATGTTAGGCAGTTCAGTGGCTCCTTTCATGGTTATTTCGTTACATTCTCTGATTAAGCCTACAAATAAATTTTGTTTTACAATATTAGTGATGAGAAATGGGCCAAAGAGGTGATTTTATTTTCATTAGCACTGTGTAGGTAATCAAATGTTACTCCAGGAACAAATACTTTATTTATCTAACTTCAAAGCTTGGTCAGAGTATTTTCTTTTGATGCCAGAAAGAGAGTGTCATTATCATTTGTCAAAAATCTTTCCCTAAGTCATTGATTATACCTTAACCCATCCAGACAGAAAACAATATCAATGTATCAATTCACCTACCATTTCATTCATCCATCCACCCATCCATCCTGTTATTCAGCTTTAATTCAAACATGGTATATTTATCTAGCATTTAGTACATTTCAACTATCATGCTACCTGCATAAGCAGTAGGCATATAGTTGTGATCAAAAGAGACATGGTCCTTACACTTATAGGGGTTCCAGTCCTTTTTCAGTAGCCATAAGTACACAGAGGATAAACTTTATTTGCCCACAGAATTACAGGGTCCAAACATCTCCATCATATGTGGAGTTTGATGTCTCCATGGTTCACAGTCTGACCTTTTGAAAGCCACATGACTTGGACTTCTTGTTTTGCTTTTACAAATAGCCTAAATACTGGCAGGAAAACATTATAATTCATTACATTTTTAATTGAAGAATGAAAAGTAACCATGACTATTATCTTTTTAAATACTAAGTATAACATTTTGTATACGTATTTTTCTCACTGATATTAAACATATGCCAAATTCTGATACCTAAAAATTTTACATCTATCACTTGTTACTTTGAGAGAATAGAAGCTGACTGGGGGTAATTAATAGACTTGACCTTTAGGGTGAACAGATGCTCACATTAGTTGCTGGAACCTTGGATTCTTTTCAGAGGACTTTGCTAGTCAAACTTGGAAGAATCATGTGGTTGCTGGGAGAAGTTTTATTTTGGTAGTAGATACTGGTTAGACTCTGTAAATTTTTCTTTAATATATCTGACTGGTTCTCAAAAATTGCCTTTAAGAATTGTATTTTGTAAGTTAACAGCTGAAGTTATTATTAGCTGTGTGTTTGTGGTTGAAACATGAGGTCAGGTTTGGCAGAGAACTCTTCAGGGTGTGCAAAGGCGACGAACCTCAGCCCAGCCCTCCTGCTACCACTAACTGACTGGAGGAGTAGCTGATTCCTGGGCACAAAAGGAATGCCTTTGCCTTCTGGTCTGTAGGAGTGTGAGCTTTAATAATGGAATGCTGCCTTAAAGAGTTAGGAAAGACTTGTAGCAATTTTTTAAACTTGGGATTCTTCCAAATGATGGCAAGTATCCAAGGTGAGATGACCATATACATGCGTGATACTGTTGAAATAAATGTAGAATTCTCTGCATCTAAGGAAATTTTATAACTGTGAGATTCTGAAATTCCCTATTGTTGAAGACTAAGGCAAGAGCAAGAAGTGGAGATAGAGGACAATAGGAACACTGCCTCCTTTTCTGGCACTGTCTTGGGATAAATTAGGTCATTTCATAAAGCTACATAAAAATATCAGACATGCAAGGCTTACCCTGCAACTCATACACACGTCGTGTGCATGCACACACACCTCAGCATCTGAAGCATCAGGGTGACCACACGGTAGCAATGATTATAAAACACGTTGGGCAGATTGCCAAAACTAGTTATGGTTAGATGTGATGGAATGACTGCTACAGAAATTTCTTTCTGCTAATATCTGAAATATTTCAACGGGGAGGAAACAGCTCCGATTTTGGCAAAGTATTCTTATGTTCATTCTGTGGAAAAGACTCCATACTAGGGAAGAGGGGCTGATCTCTTCACTGCCTATATGCTGTGATATAGCAGATTTTTTATGACAATCATAGAGAAGTTCTGGTTATCATCATTCCATTTCGTAGCACCACCTGACATTGTGTATAATTAGAACTTCTTTATGCTCTGATGATCCAACATACTGTGGAATATTACATTAAATTTAACATTCCAATTTAACAATAATATAATTTCCTGTAACTTTCAAATAATTATCTGCAAAATCATTTTGTGATTTCTATTTCAGAAGCTTGGTCCCGACAGCATCGTCATAAATCCCTTTATCTTATTTTATATTGATGAACAGAATTGTCTTGAAATTTTTCCTATTGTTCAGTGCTCCTTTATATATATTTTCTGACTTGCATATCAAATTCCTAAATAACCATTGTATTAGGTATTTTTCCTGTTGGTGGGACACAATACCTGACACAATTTAAAGGGGAGGTTTAGGGAATTCAGTCCGTGATTGGCTGACTTCAAGGCAGAAGCATCATGATGAAAGAGCATGGGAAAACAAAGTTGCTTAGCTCATGGTGGCTGGGAAGAAAATGAGAGCAATAGTGCCAGAAAAGAAAGGGCAAGATGGAATACAATTCCCAAGCTCGGACCTTTTGACCTACCCAGATGCACCTAGAAGTATGCTTCAATAACCTTCCAGGTGGCTCCCAAGACAATGAAGCTAACAATTAAGATTATCACATGCCACCTCTTTTCAACTTGCTATCTAAACACATCTCCTTAAACTGTACTGAATCTCTAAATAAATACAATAATAAGGTAATAATGACACCCAACATGGTACAATTATTTTGTGTATTACCAAAAAAGCAATAATCTCTTCCCCCAAATGGACACAGTTTCAGCATTTCTCATGAATCCAGGTCAAAGTCTTTCAAGATTCAAAGTAAGATCTTAGCTAGAGACTTTGGTAAAAATAAAACATAAGGTTGGTGTGGTGGTGGATGCCTGTTATCTTAGCACTTGGGAGGCTGTGGCAGGAGGATTGCTGTGAGTTTGAGGCCAGCCTTGCCTACATAGTGAGTTCAAGGCCAGCCTCAATCACATAGTGAGATATTGTCTCAAAAAAACAAAAGTAATAAATAAATGCATACGTACAAACTGGGCATTGCACACTTGTAATCCAAACCTTCCAGCAGTCTGGGTTGGGAGGATCAAAAGTTTGAACACAGGCCTATGTAACTTAGCAACTTAGTGAGACTCTATCTCAAAAATGTACATAATTCTAAAGTTTATTGGTACAGGGCAAACATTCCCATTCTGAAAGTGGGGGAAGGAGTAGGGAAATAGAAAAGAATTAGACTAAAACAAGATGAAATCCAGCAGCTCAAATATTAAGTCTTATAGCTCTCTTTGTCAGGCATCTGGGACACATGGTGGTGAGACAATTTCCAGAGGGTTTCAGTAGCCCAGTCCCTGTGGTCTTGCTGTTTGTAGCCCACATGACCTCTCTTGGGCTGGCTCTACTCATGGGCTGCAACTTCCTTGTGAGATGGATCACGTCCCTGGTATCTCTAAATTTCTGGGATCTCCACTGTACTTTTGGCTTCATTTTCACAACTTCACACCTTTCCCTCTTAGTTGATCTTTGCTTGGGCTCCACTACCCCACAACTATTGCATTATGCATGCCCGACCCACCAGAATCATGTGGATGACACCTAAGTTGACTTCCAGGAATCACAGTAGCCAAGCCTTCTTAAATCATGGCTATGGCAGCCTCTGTGTGCCTGGACAGCTGAGCCCAGTGAAATGAATCATGCGGAGCCAATTCCTCAGGAGGTACTTCTTAACTAAATGTCCTAGGACTCTCTTCACAAATGAAATGTTTCCACTTTTGCATGCTTCATCATGAAATGAGAGCTTTACTGAATTCTGGGTACCTGTAAGGCATCTTTCTTCTTTTCACTGTACAACTAGTTGGCTTTCTTTCGATTGCACTAATCTCAGAAACCATACATTCTTTGGCCCCAGCATCGCATATGGTTCATTTGGGGCCAAAATTTAAATTTTACAAATATTTTTATTCTACTTTTTGTTCCCACATCTTACTATAAGGGACTGGGCTACTGAAGCCCTCTGGAAATTGTCTCAACCACCACGTGTCTCATGCAAAAGCAGCCAGCAATACTCATTCCATGGTCTGAACATTGGTCTGCCTTGAAATTTCCTCTGCCACAGAAATGAGTCCAATGCATTAAACCCAGCTTCCCTCAAAGATTCAGGACAAGGACAAAATGTAGAGGATTTTTTGACAGAGTGTAACTTGTATGGCGTCTAGTTCTACTTTTCACTCCCTACTTAAACCTTATGAACTTGGCCTTCACTCCCAACATTACTATGAGCATTTTGGTCCTTTGATCCCCAACAAAAATGACTCATAAGGCTCTACTTACAGCATTCTATAGCTTCTCCAGCCAGATTTGCTAAATTTTTGTAAACTCCTTCAAAACACCAGCTCCAAAGGTTTCTACCACAGATCAGATATAGTCACAGCAATGGCCTCATTCCTGGTACCAATATGTTGTCTTGTCACTGGGACAAAATAACTGTTATCCAGAGCTTGAAGTGATAGAGTTTTAATATGGCTTATGGTTTCAGAAGATTTAGTTCATGGTCAGCTAGTTCCAAGTCAGAAACATCATGGTGGAAGGGTATAATGAAGCAAATCTCCTCAGTTCATTATGATCAAGAAGCAGAACAGGGAAACAGTGCCAGCAACAAGAAAACTAGATGCCAGATGTACTCCCCAAGGTCACATCTTTATGACCCATCCAGACACCTCAAAATGTGCTTTACTAATGTCCTAAGCAGTTCCTAAGGCAATTATGTTATCTTTCACAACCATATATGAATTTTTTTGGAATTGTTTTGAATCTCTACATTAATTTAGGAAAAATTAACCTATAAAGCTAAGTCTTCATAGCATGCAATGGCATATTTGTTTAGTTACTAAATATTTTCTTAGAAATATTTTAAAACATTCTCAACAAACCATGCATTAATTTTATTATATATATTTCAAGGAAACTTGGGTTACCCTTAATTTTTTTTATTGGTACTGGGGATTGAACTCATGACCGTGCGCTTGCAAGGCAGGCGCTTATGCCGCTGAGCTAAATCACCAGCCACACCCTTAATTTTTGTACAATGTGGTTTCTTCCTAATTTGTTATTACTGGTATATGGTTAGTGTATCAATTGTATATTGATATTCATTAAGCAACCTTGCTTAATTCTCATACTTGTTACAATAGTTTTCCTAGAAATTATTCAAGATTTTCTATAAAAGATCAGCATATCTTTACCAGTATATAGTGTTGTATCACTTTTTTTCTAGTTCTTTTGTCTTGTAACCCTATTTTGTTTTGTTTTGTTTGTATTTATTATGGTCTTCAGAAAAGTTTGCAGTAAAAATGATAATCTAGTATCTTGCTTTAGGTTTTTAAGTTTAAGTTCAACAGTCAAAGGTTCCTGTTTGCTAAGAGTTTTTAAAATAGTGAATGTGTAATCAATTTTGTGATTTTTCCCCCTTGAATACAAGATGCTTATGTGGGTTTTCATCTTTCATATATTAATGTTGTACATTACATTTTTAGATTTCTTTTTTCATTTTACCATCTGTATATTCTTGGTGTAATTGATAGATTAAAAATAATCTGCTTTATTTGGCTTCCATTGTCATGTAGATCTCCAATTTTAATTCTTCCTACAGTTCTTATCAAAATGATACAAAAAACTTGCTAAATTCTTTCAGAGAATTGGATAATTTTTTCCATTTCCTGAAATAATATGTACAAATTGTAAACCCACCTGAGTTTGGTTGTCATTTTCAAGGGCACACTTGGAATTCACAATTAAATTACTTTGATAGCTATTTATTTCTTTTAGTTTTATGTTTTAGTCTGAGAAATTTTTATAAGGTTCATGTTTCTTAGAAATTATGTATTTCACTCAAATTTTAAATTTTGTTATTTTAAAATCATATTATTTTATAATTTAAACATTTTACCATATTTTCATTTTGTGTATATGTATATTTTTCCTGGTATGTATACATAAGCTTTGTCATTTCAGTAGTTTTTCTGAGAAATGCCAGCTGTTGGTTTTACATATATTTTTATTATCCTTTGTTTTCTGTTCCATCAACTTCTGCTTTTTTCTTCTATTTTTAATGGAGTTATACTTTATTTATTTATGAAAATATATTGAGAGTTTATCACAAGGCTGGCACTGTTGAGATTTGGCACATAATTAGTACAAACTTTCAGGAGTTTTTAGAAATTGGGTAGGTGAGAGTTCAATGATTCTTTAGCAATTTTATCAGCAAATGCTAAAAGTAACATAAAACATGTTCCTGTGGCTTATAAATATTAAGATTTTTAATGGGTTGTTGATAAATTCTTCATTTTGTTTCCATGGTCTTTATTAAATATCTACTCTGAAAAGCTTGGCATAGAGCCATGGAGAAATAGAAAATATTTTCTGAGAAAAGCAAAATGTTTAATTTGTATGCATATTTCATGATTAAGATTTTGTATTTGTCACTGATAAATTTTTCAGTTTATATAATTCATGCTAAGTGATAGGTCCAAAAGATATCTTAATTATTTTTTAGATTGACTAACACCTTTCATCATGTATTGTGTTAGCTTTCCACTACTGTGACAAAATACCTGAGAAAAACTAAGGAGAAAAGCTTTATTTTGGCTCAGTGTTTTAGAGGTTTAAACTATATTCACTTGGCTTGGTTGCTTCCGAGGCTATGATGAAGTAGAATATCATGGTAGGGAACAAGTGGTGAAGAAAGCTATTGTCCTCATAGTGTCCAGGAAATTGTTTAGGCTCCAATTCCTACTGTTTCCAATGACATCCATTAAACCGTTAAGATATAGATTTGTCAATGGATCAATTACGTTAGAGTCCCCATAATTCAATCACCTCTCAAAGCCCCACCACTGAACACTGCTACACTGGGGACTAAGCCTTTAGCATATGAGTTTTGGGGGAATATTTTTACATCCAAACCAAGAATCAAAGGTACTGATTTGTCCCTTCTTGTGTTTTGTAGATTAAGCAGTTGAAGAGATGACAGTAATGTTTGTGACATAGCAGGATCTGGAATACAGCAGTTCTCATCCTCATTTTGTAGTATTTCTATCCCTTTCATCCACCTATCCATTTTCCACAAATGTGCTAATTCTGTGAACATTCTTTGTGTTTCTTTGATATATTGTTTGTTTTTATGTATAACTGATTTATTCTCATCATTTTACATTTATATTAAAAGTTTATAAATATTTGTGTTTGGTAAACAGTGTTTCATCTCTCTACTTGTAAATAAAGGTGTTTCCCATAGTAAAATCAAAAGCAATACATTAAAGCAGCAAATAAAAAGGTAAACAATTAAGATGACTGAAGTCAAGGGCATTTAACATTTCTTAGAGTACTGCAAGCTTAACCACTGCAGCAATGTCACTTTTTTCTTAATTGATAACATAATGCATGGTTGGTTTCTGTCATCCCACACCTTTCTACTGAGTTCACATTTCTTACTAAAATAAATTCTCTAACAGTGCTGTCATCGAGGACCTGTTGGTGTTAAATCCACATAATATTTTATGTTTTATAATATTGTTTTTCCCTGAGCATTGCATGATAGTTTATGAGGAAATTTAATTCTATATTGATAGTTAGTTATAGTTATCATTTTAAAGATATTTCCCCGGGATCTCACACAACTTTTTATTGTTGATCAGAAATCTTTTCTTAGTCTGATATTCACTTATTTTTAGATCAAGTTTTCTTTTGTTTTTGCTAGATTTTTTTGAGATAGGTTCTTGCTGTGCAGCTCAGGCAGGTCTTGAACTCACTGTGTAGTCCAGGCTGGCTTTGAACTCATGACAATCTTCCTGCCTCAGTCTCCTGAGTGCTTGAATTACAGGCATGTGCTGCCATGCCTGGCTATATCTTTGTTAGATTTTAAGATTGAAAATTTGAAGTTTTTATAAAATTTTTCTTGGTGTGAAGGGTTTTTTTTTTGTATATATGTATATGGCTAAATACTCCTAGGGCACTCTGATTGAATACTTTTTCTCTGATTCTTGAAAACTTTTGTGTATTTATGTTCAAATGCTTCATTTCTTGGAAAAATTATCTACAATAAGAGATGCTAAAGTTCAAATAAGCCTTTGAAGTTCAAGTCTCTAAAACCACATGCTATGATTCTTAAAACTTCTATCACAGTTTCAAATTAATTTTTCTCTCTTTTCTGGCATCTGAGTAAATGCCTTGGTACCAAAATATAATTCTTTAAATGACTTTTCATCTTCTTGTAATCTAAAGATTATCTTATTCTTTGAATTTATAATTTTAAAAATGTAATTTTAAAAGAATTTTTTTATTATCACCTTCTTTTATCTTCTTTCTGTGTGATTTTGTGTCATAGTTTGCTCTATTTTTATAGAAGTCATTTTATCTGTTACCTGCTGAACTTTTTAACCATAACTTGCTTTGAAGTTTTGTCAAGCTATTTTGTAAAATAAACGTTACCATGTTAATTTCTGAATATTGATGTAACTGACTGTCTCTTAAAATATTTTATTTCTTTATATGTTTGGAATTATAATTTGCAGGCTAATTTTGAATAGACTATATTGCACTTTTTTAGCTCTCTTCTGCTTTCTTGTTTTTGTACTTCTTTCAGTCTCTCCGTCTTGCTCTGTCTCTCTGTCTCTCTGTCTCTGTTTCTATGTCTCTATATGTCTCCGTCTCTGTCTCCCTTTGCCTGACTCTCCTCTCTCTCTCTCTCTCTCTCTCTCTCTCTCTCTCTTTGTCCCTCTCTCTGTCTCTTTATTTGCATCTGCATTTCTCAGTTGGCTTCCACTTGGGCCCTAGGACAACACCACATCTTGTATGATGCATCTCCTGCTCCATAGTCATGCAAAGTCAGTCACTAAGACAGTGGCAGTTTGGTTCAGATCTTTATTTACATCTCAGTATCCCTGTAGACATTGCCACATGTTCCCTGAGGAATAACATAATACCCTGCCTCTAGTTAATCAATGGTATCTATAAACCCTGTAATCAATTGACAATATCTGATTTTAGCTTCCTTTATCAAGAAAAGGGGTCCTAAATCCTGTTGCAATTTAAGCCTAGAGCCTGGGTTTAATCCTTCATATTAAAAAGAGGATGTTAAATCCCTCACTGGAAACTTTTGAATTCCACTATTTTTTGGGAGAGCCTAACACTCACCATGTTATGACTGCAACAGTGCTCACTACTATTGGTCTTTGAGGATGTATATACTAGTTGACATTCCAGTGTTATCATTTTGGTGTTGTTTTATTATATTTCACTTACAACAACTGCACTTCTGGGGCAGAGGGGCACCATACAGCATGATCCTAAAACTAGAAAATTTTATTAAACTAGAAAAACAAAAAACAATTTTACAGAGAGAAATGGAGTTATTTTTATTGCTTTTCTTGATAGCTAAACTCTTAAATGTCTTCCTACCTGCTCACATTGCCTTTATTATGATTTTGTTGCTGTCCTTCTCCTTCCTCTTTTTTCTTCTTGAATTTGTAATGAAAGGCCCCATAAACTGACTTGATTTTTAACAAAGTTCTATCTTTAGATTATTAATCAGACTAATTAAACCTCCAGCTATTTCTGAATGACTATGGTAGCCATCTCCCTATGACTCCGTGCATTATCTTGTTAGGAGTGAAAATGGGTATTGCTTGTGGCATATTCCAAATAATGAAATTTTCCAAAAAACTCTGAGCTAATGAAGGTTGTAGCTCTAATGCAGATCAGTAAAGACTGTGAGGAGAGGCGGGCAGAAGACGGTTCAGACCTTGCTGGAAAATCCTCAGGAATGAAATCAAATGTCGCCAAGTTGGAACCTACCCCAGAGTTTTCCCACCATATTAAAGTTAGTTAAGTCTGTTCCAGTGTCTATTTATAGTTAAGCCTTGGTTTTGATTAATGATGTTGGACAGATAGAGGAAAGGGATAGGGGACTGCTAGGAGGAAGAAAGGCAAAGCTGCTGAAGCTGATATGGTCATTTGTTGTTGAACCCTACTCTCTGTCGCACATAGATTTCTCGCCAAACATAATACAATTTATTTTATTTGAGGGCAGTAATCCATGTCAACATTTTCACTACAAGCCAAGTGAAGACATCAAGTCCCTAAATACTGAATAAGTGTAAGACAAATCATGCTGCTCTTTTTCATTGAGTCTTCCAGCATGCATTTTCATGGACCCAAGTCAAAATGTAAATGTCTTTAAAAATCATGCCTTTGTATAATAAAAGAAATGAGATTAACAAAAGAGCCTATATTAATGCTTTACAACAGACTGCTTTTTGAGCTGTAAAGAGCCTTAGAGTCACCCATCTGGTTCAGTGCTTTAACACTGTAGAGGAGAAAATCAAGATTTGAAAGTGCAAAGGACTTGCTTAAAGCTGCCCAATATTGTGGTTGCAGAACAAGGACTAAATTCTGTGTATCCCCCCACCCCATTCCAAAACTCTTGCTACTTCTGCCCAAATGAGAATCAATTTTAGTTTTGGGAGCTAGCCATAAATACTTTTCTGGTTGACTTATGTTCTCTGCTTTTAAAGTTGGAAATAGATTAAAGTTTATAGTTCTCATAAATTAGCTTCAGTTACTAAGGAGATTAGCGTATTAATAATCCCTCCCATTTTTCTTTTTTCTTTTTTTATGAAAATCCACCTTTTTGTAAAGTGATATGCTTCAGAGGATTGACTCTCTAGCTTTGCACTCAAGCAAAGAGGATCACGAATAGGATTGTCTGCATCTAAAAAATCTTCATTTGCTTAGTAATCCTGTGAGTTTAAATACTATACAGAAGTAGAATGACTTACAATGTGTGATTATGCTACCTCCATTTCTGAGACTAGATAAAATGTTTTTTTGGTATATGAAATTGTTGCTAGCTCCCCGCAGTATGCTTTTGTGTCAGCATCTCAACACCGTATTTCAATATCTCAAATGACCATACATTGATTTATCTATAGGATACAGTATTATATATGAAGCAAATGCATTATATAGAACAATCAAATTTTATTTTTTCTTCTTTTTTTCTCTTTGGGTGTTTCTACTTGTGGCACCATAAATGTTGTGTAAACCAATTAGCCATGCATAAGCTCATTAGAATTTACAGTGATTCACTGGATAAAATATATTCAAGTAAGGTGTTCTATTATAAATGTGGATATATATATCTCCACATATATATATATATATATCAATTATATATATATATATATAATTGATACCGACAGAATGTCAGTTATCAGTGAATATCTTTAGTCATAGTCATAGTCTTAGATATTTCTACTTGCTAAGATTGAGTCATATATTTTGATAGAATGTTCAAGTTTTAGCAATATTTTTATATATTAGTCCATGTTTGTAGTACATAACGTTTACATTCTTTGTGGTGAGTTCATACATGTATATAATAGAACTTAATTCCTTCTTTCAATTTAAAAGAGAAAAAACATAGAAAAAAAACCACAAAGCAAAATAGACAAACAACAACAAACCCAAAACAATAGCAATATAGGCTTACAAAACAAGATGATAGAAATTTAACAATGTTTGTTATATTGCATATTGTCATCTTCAAAAGAGCTGCTTATATTACTAGATACAGACATGCAAAATTGATCTGACCATATGAGTATTAACTATTCTTTTCCAAGAACTGATATAATTAGTAATTCCTTTTTAAATCCCCTCTTCCTCCTCGCTCCACTCATCTCTTGATCCTCTTCCCTTTTGGGCACAAGTTTGCAGTACACAACGTTTGCATTCCTTGTGTGTAGTTGGTACATGTATATAACATATTTTAATTCTTTTATTCATCTCCTATTCTTCCCCACCCTTTCTCTTCCCTCCGTCTCTTGATCTCCTTCACATTCAAGAAAGTTCTATCCCCCTACTTCTTATTATCTGTCATTTATTTTGCTCTTTATTTATATTTTGGGTTTCTCATACAAGACAAACCATGTGATATTTAGGCTTGTGTATCCAATTTAATTTATTTAAAATTATGTTCTTGTGGTACACTCATTTTCCTATAAATGACTCAAGTTAATCTTTCTTAATGGCAGAGATATACTCCATTGTTTGTAAATCCCACATTTTCTTTGGCCACTCATCTGTAGATGGACATACAAGCTGCTTCTAACATTTAGCTATTATGAATTGTGCTGCTAGAAACATGGGTATGGGTGTAACCCTGTAATATGATGTTGTTAACTCTTTTGGGAAGATACATAGAAGGGCAATAGTTGGGTCAAATGGAATTTCTAGCTTCAGGGTTTTTTTTAGGAATCTCCATACTAATTTCCACAGTGATTGTACTAGTTTGCATTCCCATCAATAGAGTACAAGTGTTCCTTTTCCCCTATAGCCTCTTTTTTATTGGTTATTATTTGATTTCTGGATGATGGCCATTCCTCTGGGGGTAAGATGGAATTTCAGTGTTGTTTTAATTTGCATTTCTCTCATGTCCAGTAAAATTGAGCATTTCTTCATGTATTTGTTGGTCAATTATACTTGTTCCATGGAGAGCCTATTCATTTCACTTGCCCATTTTTTAATTGGATCTTTTATTTGGGGGGGATTTGTTTGATTTCTTTCCAGGTATGAGTCCTTTATCTGAGGAATGGCTGGCAAATATTTTTTCCTATTCTACAGGTTATATTTTCACTCTGTTGGTTATTTTTTTTAGTGTGCAGAAACTTCTTAATTCAATATGATCCCATTTGCTAATTCTCTATACTGTTTCCTGTACAACCAGGTTTTGTTTAGAAAGTCCTTCCCTATGCCTACAACTTCAAGAGTTAAACCTGTTTTGTCTTCCAGCAGGTTGTTCCTGTTTTAACATTTAAGTCTTTGATCCATTTTGATTTCAGCTTAGTGCATGGTGAAAGATGAGGGTCTAGATTCAGTCTTCTGCATGCGAATAGTCAATTTTCTCTACACAGTTTCTTAAAGAGGCTATCTTTCCTCCAGAGTATGTTTTTAGCCTCATTGTCAAAAACCAAATATTTTAATGTGCTTGAGGTTTTTTTCTGCATCCTCTATGATGTTCTCCTGATCCTCATGTCTATTTCATGCCAGTACTATGCTGTTTTTATCACAGTGGAAAAATCTTCAGTTTTGAAGGAAACCTTATGTGTACCATAATTCATCTGTGATATGTGTAGTGAATCCTGGTTGCTGCTGTGACAAATTATCACGAATTTAGCAGCTTAGAGGAGCACAAATCTATTACCTTATGGCCCTTAAGATTAGAAGTCTGCACTGTTTGAATGTCTACTTTGTATGTTTAATTTTGTAACTTGGACAACTATTTTCAAGATGACAGAATGTAATTTATCATGTAGTGATTTCTTAGTGTTTTTTGTTATTTTCTTTTTTTCCTTTGGAATTCTGTATTGTTGCTATGCTGTTTTCTGTTTTGTTTTGTTTTGTTTTGTTTTCTTTTTAAATATATTTTTTAAATAAAGATCAGAAGTCTGAAGTGGGTTTCATTAGGCTAAAACTAATGTGCCAGAAGTTCTGCATTTCTTCTAGAAGGTCAAGAGGAAAATTTGTTCCCTTGCTTAATTACTGCTTCTGGAAGTTTCCTGCATTCTTTTGGTTTGTGATCCCATCCTCCATTTTCAAAGGTGGCAATGTACCATCTTCTAGTTTCACTAAAACACTACTTCTACTGTGACATCTCCTTCTCTGAGCCATTTGCAGCCCATTTTTTCTTTATAAGGACTCTTATGATTGTATTGAGTCCACCTAGATATCGCAGGGTCGTCTCCATCTCAGACACATCTCAAGACTTCTTTTTACCATAGTTTCTAGGAATTAGAATTTGGTCATCTTTGGAGATGCATTATTTTGCCTCCCAAAAATACATATGAAATTGGGAGGCAATAGTTTGTCCTCATGCATTTTGTATGATGGATATGACATATTGTTTAAATGTTTCAATAGCAGAAATCTCTATAGCACCAATGACCATCACAAAATAATGCAAATCCCAAATGTGAGCCAATTTTGGAATGATAAATTTTCTAGTAGCCATATTAAACAAGTAAAAAGAATCAGCTGAAATTATTTTGAATTATATATTTTATATAATATAGTAGATATAAATTATTATCATGTCAATGGACCATCAATATGAAATAGTGAGATTGCTTGTATGCTTTATTTTGCACTATGTTTCTAAAACCTATGATGTGTTTTATACCTACAACATATCTTACTATGGACTAGACACATTCCAGGTGTCTAGACATTGAAAGCTTTGTTTCAAATTCTGCTTGCTATGCATTATTCTGTGACTTTAAAGGAGCCATTTGAACTTGTCAGAATAGTTTCATTTTCTTTAAAATATGTATTTGGTAGTTGCTTGAGCCTCAAGAGAAAGAATGTAGATAAAACAACTCTATATCCTGTAGATACTCTGTGTGAGGAACTTTGCATTATATTTTATTTATGTTCAACACTTGAATGTAAGAAAAATCATTTTAATACTGATATACAATTTTTGCTCATGATATTTGACTTATTTATAAAAATTCCATATTTATTGTTTGAGAGGAAAATGTGACATATGATTTAATGATGCTGTGGCACAAAGTGAGGGACACAACTGGATTATAGCATGGACAGGTTGTTTTAGATGTTTTGTTTCTCTGGCTGTTGGTATCTATGCAGGTACAAAAAGTGAGTACAATTGAGTTATTTCACTGTGTAGGTCAAATTTAAAATAGCTAGGAGCTACTTTGTGACCTTCTCAGCTCTCACAGTTTGCTCTAAAAATGCATCAAAAATCTTATCTCTAATTGTTGCACCACTTTACGGCCAGTGTAGGCAGCCTAAACACAGCAGCTCACACCCGCACACCTGGAGGCACAGACCTGGTACAAAGAGAGAACACTGGACTGGCCAGACTAGGCTTCTGGCAAGGCCTAATTTAGTAGGGTCTTTCCTTCTCTTCTGGGACATATTTGGCACCATTGCTCCTGTGTGTTGAATCCCTGTTGTGGACAAGTGTCTTTGCATTTCTTGTCTGTGCTCCTCACAATCTTCTAAAAAGGTGACCAGCGCTGACCTGGGTGCAACAGTTGCTGTTGGGGCCATCCCCACATTCTTCTAGCCCTCTGATATCACTTGAAACTACAGTTTTTGACATTCTAATAGGTCCCCACCAAAAGGATGCACCATCACTGTCTTCCCTGTAGCCACCACCATTGCCCTCTTAGCTCCCCCTCCTTCTCTTTTTCCTTCTCATTAAAAGGTGTTACAGGAGTTAACGTTATTGCCTAAAGTGCCACAGTACACTCAGAGGACATCCCTTGGTCTGTGGCCGATGGTAGTAAGTTGAAAATGTCATACCTTCCCCTGTTCTTATTGCATAATTCTGAGGTGTGTTCCTTGTAGTTTCTCAGAAAGCTCTTGGCAGGAATAAGCCCCACCTATTCATAGCAAGAGTCTACTCACTGATGCACTTTTTCTTGGTTTTCTTTCTTCTCCATTGCACTTTCTCTACTCCCTCCTCAATATCAGCTCCCACACAAAATCCCTACACCCCAAGTCTTCTCCAGGGTCTTCTTTTGGTGGACCCCAAGTTTAGATAAAGAGCTTGCAAAAGTAAAATCTAAGACTCTGGAGAAATTAGAGAACTTGCCTGTGGCCCATGACCATAAACAATGGAAGCAAGCTTGCAAAACAGTTCTACTGGGTAAAAGGGTACTCAATTCAGTGCCTTCCATTACAAGCCAACTGTCAGTTTCTGAGTTACGGTAGAATCTGCCACTCATGCTGCTGCATCAGTGTCCAGTCATGCCCTGGGTGAGCAAAGGCCACAGGCTGAAAGGACAGAATCTGGTGTCTCACTGCCAGATCTGTTTATTTCCAACCACTGGGTCTCATCTGAATCTCAGGCTTTTCTTTAGTGGTTCTGGTGGTTGTGATGATGATGCTATTGTAGATGACAGCAGGGGTTGGTGGTTCAAATTTGATAGGTATTTGTTTTAAACCCAGCAATATGTAACTACCATGATCACATTATCACATTTAATACATTCCATGATCCAATTTTTCAGAGAAAATGACATCTCTTTTTATTTTGAACATTAAAATGTATCAGAACCATTGTTTTTCATTGATAAATATTTAGAAAAAATATTTAATTAATGAAATACAGGTATCATATCAGTCACTTTTTTCACTTTTGCCAGATTGCCCTGGAGTTACACGGTCTAGATTTGTAGAAATATCACTTCATAAAATTAAAATATATTTGTGAAATTGTAGTAAATGAGAAATTAATGAAAACCAGCTATTTTTTCTGCAAGGACAAAACATTCTTAAATAATAGTCCTTGTATTCATAAGATACAATTGCATAGATTATTGACTTTATTCTTAAATCAGTGTTTTTGAAGCAAATACCCTAAGAAGAGCCAAAAATGTGCTTATTTTCCTTGTTTTTCATTGTGACCTGAAGTGTTAGCTGTGCTGTTAAGCTTTTCATGGGTTCACTCAAAACTTTGTTCCAAGATGCCAGATTACAAGTTATTTGCTGGCCCAGCTCTTTGGCTACAATTAAAAACAAATTCAAAATAGACTCTAAGCTCACTGTGAAAATCTATACTTTTATACATGCCCTGAATTATCCAATAGAATTAGATTACATTCTTTTACCACCAGTACAGTCTCAATGGGCGCCCCAAAGGTTCATATTTTAGAAGCATCGTCCTCAGTATGACAGTGTTAGAATTTGGTGGAGCCTTTAAATGGTGGGTCTTAGTGGAAGGTAATTAGGTTATTGAGGGCCATTTCTTGGAAAAGATTAATATTGTTCTCATGGGATTGTTTTAAAAGAACAAGGCAGGCTCCTCACCACTCTCTGATTTCCTGTCTACCCCTGTGAGCTCTCCATTTCATGAGCGCTCCTACAATGAAGCCATCCATCTGTGATGTAGCCAAAGAGGCCTTCATTAGATTGAAGCAGATGGTAGTACCTCACTGTTACCCTCCAAAATTAAAACTGTGAGCTAAATTTACCTTCCTCTTTCCCTTCCCATTTCTTTCTTTGTGTCTCTGTCTCTCTGTCTCTGTCTCTGTCTGTCTCTCTGTTTCTGTCTCTGTCTCTCTCTCTCTCTCTGTCTCTCTCTCTCTCTCTTTCTCTTCCTTCCTTTCTTCCTACATGCTAGGAATCAAAACCAGGTCCTTGAGCATGCTAGGCAAGTGGTGAATACTCTACCACTGAGCTGTACTCTCAGACTTCTTTTCTTCACATATTATCCAGCCTCAGCTTCTTTGTCATAGCAATAGAAAATGGAGTGATAAAATAGTTATATTTTAAAATGTGTATATTTACAAAGGAAAGCGGAGATTGTAACTCCTGAAATTAATCTCAAATTCTTATTTTGCCTATAATTTTGTTAGTGTCATAATCCTCTCCTCTAAGCTACTCAAATATCACTTCAACTGTCTCAGGACACTACACAATGGTGGAAATACCCTGTCTGTTTTCTTTTAATTAAATAAACAATTGTGGCATCAACCACTGTGCTGTAATCACTAGCAGTGATCATTGTTTCCATATACACTCATTTCCAGATCCTGCATTATGAATGAACTGTATCAATTGTGCATACTCTATCCATCATTAAGAAGGTAGAAACTGTGACAAAAGAAATAAAATTGTTTATAAGGCACTTTTGAATCTAAGAGGGTAGTGTTTTGAGTTGTCAAATTTCAAAGAGGCAAAAGTATAGTCTACCTAGAACATGTCCTTGCATATTATTATATGTATTTACTGTCCTTGGGTAGCAGCTAAATAGTCAAATACTATAATTAAGATACTTCCAGCATTTTTAATATAAAAACTTATAGGAAATATGGATATGGTTCATGAATTAGTAACTGTAAGCACAAAATCCTACTTAATCAAATTAATACTGCCTGGAGGAAATATCTGAGCATGTTGTTTTGGCAAATCAGAAAAACAAAGGAAATAAGAAACAGATTGGAGAGAATTAAGGATCAAATTAGGTGGTTTTGCAAAGTGGTATTTGTAATCACTACATTTTGAGCAACATTTATGTTTTGCTAAGCGGTCTTCCTAGCATAATAAGCTTTTAAGTTTGGTTTCATTTGAAAGTGCAAGTGGCTCCTAAATTAAACAATGACTGCTTATGGTTGGGTTCAGATGGAATTAAAAACAAAGACAAAAAAAACTGAACCTCATGAGAGCTAAAAGTAACTTGAGAAATAGTGTCTTTCACATAAAAAATACTCCAACCACACTTGCACCTACACATTCCTTGGATTATACCTAAGAGAAAACTCAGGGATCACTCATTTTTTTCACTTCAATTAAGGATGTGACCCCATAAGTATTGATTCATTCATTCTCAAATCTTTCATTCATTGATCTTGCAATCTACAAAGACTGCTAAGAACATTTGATCTGCATAAACCATCCTTGCCTTTGAAAGGATCCTAAAGCATGTGCATATTTTAAATAAGTGAAAGCTCCAAAAAGAGAGTATTCTAGAGATTCTCATAAGTATATAACATAGCATAGAGTTTAATAAAAATATGAGACAACTCTTTGGGAACCATCACAAGAAAATCCACTATAGCACCTCTATCATGGGCAATCTGATATTCGTTATTTAACTTTTTTTGTCTAAGTTGGATAAAGCTAAGGTAGTTTTTGTTTGGACCAGGTGAGTATCACGTCTGCATAAACACAAATGCAACAACCTTCAACAGTTGAAAAGCAAAGTTAAATCTTTGTTGCACTCTTCTTTAAAGCAAAGTTAGATTATACAACATTGAGATAATCATCGTCTACATTGTCAGTGATTTAAATCTTGTAATCATACTCATCACAGTGTAGAAACTGTCTGCATAATTTGTTTTCTCCTGCTCCCCTCTTTGCTTCCCTCTTTTCATATCTCTACCCTGCCCACTCAAGATCTTGTTGTTCATAGCACTGAACCTCTCCCACCTTTCTTTATGGATCTATTCAGAAACTGGATTCCTCTTTTACCTTCATAGAGATTATATTTTCTCCTCTGATTTTTTCAATTCACTTTTCTACCTATTATCCAAATAATATGAAGAAAGGCCAGACTCTGTACTTTCTAATCAAAGGAGACTCCATCAGGCTGGGGGTGTAGCTCAGCATTAGAGTGCTTGCTTAGCATGTGTGAGACCCTGACTTCCATCCCCTTAAGTAAGGTACTGAAAAACAAAATGAAAAGTAAAAGAACAGCCTCCATTGTTTTGGAGACAGAGTAAGGGCTGTGAATAATATAATGTCAATATTATTTTGGCTGCGTCGCATAACTTTCATGAAGTGTTTCTGGGAGACCCAATATTACATTTCTCAGAAATTCTGGCACATCTGATTAAAGGAAAATCTCTGGAACTTTAAAGTTATAGTGAGGTGTTTAACAGAAAGTATCCAGCACTCTAATTTCTTCCTACCTGCTCTTCTTACATGATAACAATCTTAGCCATGCCATCCTTATTTGAGGGGAGAACTCAGAGATAATTTTCAAAAGTAACATATTGTACTTGGCTGCTGTGACTGGGGCTACTTCTTCCCTATGCCTGATCATCCCTTGCTTACTTCTACATAGGTTCATCACCCTAGGAGATTCCCTAAAACTCTTCTCTGTGCAACTTCCTCTCTCAGTCACTTTTTATAAAACCTAATTGAAGAAACTATATATTTTGCTATTTAAGTGGATGGGAATTTGGAAGAGGCTGCAAATAAGCTAGGTGTGAGCCCAGTTATACAATAAATAACAGCTGTATCTTGCATGGTGTATGAAGAATTTATGTGGGCATTGGGGCTTTGTAGAGGTCTATGGAACTCAACTTGCAATTCACACACAAAATGTGAAGCTGCTTTGTGATTTGTCATAGTTTTTCACTGTTGATGAATTCAGTGGCCAAGACACCGTTTTTACCTTCTACACAACACTGTTCATTAGAAAGTGTTTCTTGAAGTCAGAGCAACAGGTTCCTTGCATGGTAATGATAGTTTGGTTGTGTTCAAAGTTTTTCATTTTCTCCCTCTAATGACCTTTCAGTGCAATAGTTTGTTTCCACCCCATGGTGTTGGGTTTGGCCATGTGACTTGTGATTGCCAATAGAAGGTTATCTGCTATGATGCAAGAGGCACTCTTGCAAATACTTGCAAAGTTAAGCTTGATTTCTGGTCTCCTAAACTTGTCAGGATTAGAGTATACTCCAGGTCGCTAGTACACTTTAATCCTGGGCTTCATGAAACAAACTCAGACACAACCTGAAGCCTCAAGCCAACTCTAGCTGACTGTAGTCTGAAACAGAACCATTGAATGGGTTTGGATGATGCTGCTCACTGCCATATGTGTACTATAACTCAATAATTTAGGTTAGCATTTTTTAGAAGTTTATGAATATTTTTAAGTTCCATTTTGCTGTATTATATTCTTTCATCTTAAGTCAGACAAATATGAATACCAACCAGAAAAGCATACTTTTAAGATTTCATTCTTTATGTGTAAACTTAAATCTTTACCCACAATCTTGTTTTCGTCTTTAAGTATAAATTATATTATTATTCTTGGTAAACTATATCCAGAAACATAATCTTTTTTTTCCTACTACATGAAAAAGGCAAAAATCCTGTTTATAAATCACAAACAGTATCTAATGTCAGAGTCAAGACACCACAGAATCGGATATCCCAAATCTGATGTATTTAAAGCATTCCTCTCTACATACACACACATGGTCTATAAACATTACACACACATGCATGCATCTGTAAGCTAAAGCAGCACTTGATGGAGGATAAATATATTGCAGAGCATAATTTTACCTTTTTTATGTGAGAAACAAAAATACTTTCATACTGAAGTTCTATCAATTAAAAAAAAAGACTTTGAAAAATAACATTGGGATGTTTCCATCTATAGATCAGCTTGCTTCATCTGAACAGCACTAATTATTTCAAACAATAAGCATTATATTTTAGCAGATTAAATTGCCTGAGAACTGATGTAAGAGGTTTCCATATTTTCAACTATCTTAGTGCTACTGTCCAGGGCAGGAACTCCACTCTGTATTTCAGAACCAATATACTGTTCACAACCATTTTTTGTGTGCTTGGCCCTTCAGAGACCTGCCTCCTAGATCTGGACAATACCAGTTGTTTGTGTTGTAATGCAAAGCACAAACCATTTCTCTCTGTAGGAGGATTGGGGAAAACATTTCCTCTCCCACTCCCAGATAAGCAGAACTAGGGTGTGTGACCCAGACTCAGCCAATCAAAATTTTCTGCCTGAGTGTGGAATCCTAAATATGTGACACATAAGCAGAAGGGACTGGGGCAGAGAAGCAAGGAGAAGTGACCTGTGGTTGAATGCAAGTGGCACTATGCAGGCACTGTAGCAGTGCTGGGTCTCCAGGAGACACACTTTGTGTCTTATCCAGGCCCTCTTGACTCCTGTACATTTCTGAAGTCTTAATTCCAGAAAGTGCTGATTTTCTTCTAATGTGTTGTGAAATGCTCCTTTTCTTTTTAAATTATAGTCACGATTCTGCTGCTTGCAATCAGGAATTCTGGAAGATATATGAAAATATGTTTTATTTAATAAACTTTAAAGCACTTTAGTAACTGGAGGTGTTAATTTTCTTGTTGAGACATGTCATGATCTAAGAAACAAGTTACAAATATGTCTGAAGTTTCAAAGACAAGACTTATTTCTATAAATTATTGGTTACCTTTTATTCTTGGTGGTAAGGGATATTAACAACACCTAGATGATAGGAATCACCTTAGTTCTTATTTTGTCATTTTTTAAACTTTATTTTATGGAAAAAGGTAAAACAAGATTTTATAACAAAATAACAGGAGAATAACAATAGTTAATACATTACATGTTGTTATCTTTAAGTAGTTGCTTAGGGTACAAGATATGGGCATAAAAATTTCTGCAATCAATGTTAACACAAACCTTCCTTTACAGTGAACTATGAGACACTAATAGTATAACTGGCTTGAATTTTTCCCTTTTTCCTACTGTCCTTTCCCCTCTCACCCATTTTAGTTCCTTTTTCCTTTTAAATAATTTCTTCACATTTCACAAATTCTGCTGCACATTTTAGACCTTATTTATTTTTTCAGTTTCTCACACCAGGGAGACAATATGATATTTACACTTGTGAGCCTGATTTATTTCACTTAAGAGTATGGTTTCAAGTTGGATCTATGTTTGCATCTATAAAAGTCTCAAGTTTATCCTTTGTGACTCAATAGTGCTCCATTTTATAAAAATTCCACATCTTTTTTATCCATTCCTCAGTTGATGGACATTTGGGTTGTTTCCAAGATTCATCTAGTACAAATTGTGTTGCTATAACCATGGGTGCACATATATTGCTGTGTTATGATGTTTTTAATGCTAGAATAGCTGGGTCGAATGGGACCTCTAATTTAATTTTTGAAGAATCTCCACACTGATTTCCACAATGGTTGCACCAGGCTACACTCTCACCAACAGTGTAAAAGGGTGCCTTTTTACCTAAATCCCCTCCAGCATTTATCATTGGTTGATATCTTGATGATAACCATTCTTTCTGGGGTGAGATGGGATTTCAGTGTTGTTTTAATATGCATCTCTCAAATGACATGTGATATTGAGCATTTTTTCATATATTTATTTGCCATTTGTATTTTTTGTTCATCTTTACTCTTGAACTCACTACATTTACATTTTGGTTACGCACCCTCTCCTTCCTCAATACACACAACAGTGAACAAATAATCATTGTAGATTCTTTTCAGTCATTGTCTTTTAAAATATTTTTTGTACTCATCTTGCCATCTGTTCTTTTTTCTTTCAAATGCTTCCTTCTTCTGGTTGTTTCTCAGAGCCTGGAACTGCTCAGACTTCTTTTGTTTTCAATGATCACAGTCTCTATGGGCATCTTATCAGCTGCCATGGTTTCTGTCAACATATACTGCTGATGGAACCTGTACAGTACTATAAGCTCCAAAAGGAAGGTACTTCTTTTTTTCATGTTTATCACTGCATTGTTAGCATTATGTATTAACACAGTACCTAACACATAGTACACAGTTTAAAAATTTGTGTTAAAGTAAAAAAGATCAAGATATAGTATGTATGTATATAGCAATTTCCTATGATGAATGTATTCATCATGTATAGCAAACATACACTAATAAAAAATTAAAATGAATCTGTATTGAATTCGTTTTCCTTCATATATCTAATGATATCAAATCCCTATCTTCAGCACAGATTACTTCTGAGTTCTCTGCCAGTTATGCCCACAGCATATCTTTACCGGGACACCTCATAGACCACAAACTCCACATGTTAAAAAAGATCAAATGGTGATGCTTCCTCTGGGGCATGAATGATTTTTTCATTTATGTTCCTGACACAGTGAACCATGCAGTCATCTGGTCTCTTGAGGCAGATGTCTGAGAATCATGCTCTGTTCATTATTTCCTACCCTCAAATCATTCATCATGTCCTCTCTGTAGTTCTGTTTCCCATCCCTGGCGTCATACTTACACCAAATGCTCTTTTGGATACATTCAAAGCTTCCTGCCCAATGGACTTTCCTTCAGACCAGCCGTCCTCCATCTACTGCTGTTGTCCCTCTCCCACAGCCTTTTCTCTAATCCCTTTAAACTTATGTCAGTCACTGGGAACTTATTGGTGGCATCCACCTTTGGGTTTGTACCTTTCTTTAGTGGATACTGTCTAGTGTCCTTAGTGCTCACTGTTCTATGCACCCCAGCCATTGCTTCCACCTACTAGGGCTTGTCCTTCTCTGGACATGCCTCTGTGGACATTTCAGTCTTCCTGGCCAAGCCAGCTGATCTGTCAGTATTAATCCTCAGTCCACATCCAATAGGCACTAGCACATAAATAAACTAGCTTCCTTAACTTGGTTGGGAGAATTCTGAAGTGTTTCCTATATAGTTTCCCATAGGCCTCCAGCAAGCGTAAATCCCAGGTGCTCACTGTGGTAATATCTGAGCTACCAACTACCTTCTTTCCTCCATTTCACTTCGCACTCCTCTACTAGTATTTCCTGAGAATGCCACCAAACTAAACTATGTGCAATCAAATACTGTTCAACACCTGTATATAGACTCATTCTTGCTAGATTAAGACTATGTAGTATATCCTCTGAGATATCCTAACTGGGGGCCAAAGAAGTTGGTGGATTTTCCCACCAGAAATTTTTGTTATTGGTAAAGGCTGCTTCCAGGGGCATTAACTTTCTGGTATTTCCAGCTAACCCTGCATGAGAACATCTTGCTCCTTCAGCCAGAAAAAAACCCTCAGGCAGAGATTTACAGGTGTTCTCAGTAGGCAAGCTTCAATAGGCGAGGTGAATGTCAAGGGTGGGGCATCGGCAACATCTGCATGACAAGATTAAATTTTATAAAAGGTTTTGTTACATTGAAGCAACACCTAAGGTTTTCTTTTTTGTTTCTACACTTGGAATCTATGAATGAGAATGCAAAACTGTTTGCCCTCATAAGAGCATCTAGCTCTGGAAAGTCTGATTGAGTTGGTTGTTATTATCCAGACATGGTCTGGAATTCATATAGTATAGGCAAAATTATACCTATCTTTCTGAATATCATTTCCTATGGCTTACTTTGGATTCCCAGGAACTGGTGCATATTGGAACTATGTTCTGGTAAAATAATTTTTGAGGGAGGATGCCTGGTATCTTTACTATCATCACAGTCTTCCAACTGAAAGCCTCTGAAAAATAAAGATACCCCAGAATATAAGTTATTTCATCACTGAAAACCTAGATTTGTTACAAATCAACATCTCTGTTCCATTTACTTTCTATATTCTTTATTTTTTCACAGTGGAAACATTTGCTTGAAACTGTGTTTGGTGATTCAGCTGCTTCTTTCCATTTGTATTCTATATACTCAAAGTGTACAGTTTGATGATTTGGGATACATATACATTGTGAAATGGTCACTACAGTCAAGCTTTTTATCATCTCCATGCCTCTCAAGTTACCTTGGTATGTGTGTATGTGAATAGAATACTTAGCATCAGTACCCTTTTAGCAAATTTCAAGTACAGAGTACCATGTTGCCACCTATAGTCACCAAATACCATATATCCAGAATTTATTCATCTGGAATAGCTGAAACTTTGTACCTCTGGGCAAGATTTCTTCATTCCTCACTACCCCTAACCCCTGGTAAGCACCATTCTATTTCTACTTTTATGACTTTGGCTATTTTAGATTCCACATATAAGTAAGATCAAAATGTTTGTCTTTCTGTGTCTAGCTCATTTCACTTTGCCCAAAATGTCCAAAGCATTATGGAGATTCCTCAAAAAATTGAAAATAGAGCTACCATCTTACCTACTATTATTTAACTTCTGGATATTTAACCAAAGGAATTGAAATCAGGATCTCAAAGAGGTACCTGAAAAATTCCAAGTTCACTGCAGTATCACTCATAATAGCCAAAATATCTACAGTTCAATGAATGGATCAAGAAAATGTGCTACGTACATATAATGGAGTATTAATTAGCCTGAAAGAAGAAGGAAATTGGCTGTGCTTATCAGACAGAACCCACATTTGGGTTATAAATGTGTCCCTGTAAACCAGTGTTCTTCGTAGATGTTGACAATCTAGGAGACAAGGTATGAGACAGCTGAATTTGTTGTGTCCTCGGACCACACCCACTCACCTCTGTTTCCATCCTCATGAAGGGAGAAGCAGGTGCACTGATCACTGAAGCCAGCTACTTGAACGTTATTTTCAGGCTTTATCTGCCACATCTCCACCCCAATTCTCATTAGTAATTACGTGGTATGTTTTCCACTTCTTAAACATCTCTCCAGTTGCCTCCCTTCCAGCATCCCACATTAGACCACACCAAGACTTATGATGGCCTTCAGACCTGGATATTTTTTCCCTCCAATTTGACTCACTGACAATGTACCATTTATTTGAGTTACTTTTTAAAATGAAAATCTAACATCTACTTCTGTCATGGAATACTTTGGTGGGTCTTTGTCGCTCTTAAAATCAAGCTGAAATTCCATGACCTTGTTTATAATACCCTCTGGGATATAAAGCCACCTCTTTCCTTCTTCAACACCAAACCTGACTCTGTGCTGTCTTCAAATTCTAAGACAATGAATTTTTTTTTAGCTTTTTAATGCACTTTGTGATCTCTCATTTAAAAGTCTTTACTCACACTCTCCACTCTGCCTGGGGTATTATTGCATAGTCTTGATTGTTTGTGTTTTTCAAGAGCGAAGTTCAAGCCCTGACCTGCTGTCAGTTTTTGATTAAAAATGTTGATTTTGGCTTTGCTCTTTATATTAACAATGATAAACTCCATAATTCCTTATGGCTTACAGAATGATATTTGCTTCTCGCATGGGGATTCAAAGTAATTTTTAAGGTAACGTATTTGACAAGAAAAAAGGACAGATCCAATACTCTTATCATCACCACTACACACACAAAAAAGGTGTTAGATGTTAATCAGCTGTATTAATTGACAATAAACTTCATGTCCATTTATTGGGGTTAGAGAAATGGACACGAAAGTAACTCAATTATCAAGGATTCTTCTAGCTTTCTCATATTTTAAAAGCTATTAATATTTTGGCTTTGTACTTTTCTCTTCATATCTATGTTGCCAGCAACAGACAGACCATTTTGTCTAATTTTAACAGTACTTGGATTTTATGACGAATGCTCAGAGAAATCACTGTTTTGGAAGTGGCTGCTTAAAAATGTAGTGACAAAGACACATGAAACTGAAATTAATCATAAATATTTCTGAGTAAACATTATACTTAACTTCCCATGTTAAGCCGGTGAAAGACACAGATAAGTTCATAATTTAAATAAAAGGCAAGAGGGTGACCAGGCATCCTGGTTTGCCTGCGACTGAAGATGGAGAAGGAAGCCTGAGGCATAGTGTTTTCAGAGAGAAAACCAGAAAGTTCCAGGAAAACCAGGACCAGTTCATCACTCTATCTATATACTAAAGTAAGTTTAATAGCATGAGTTGTTTTATGGAAAGCACCACACATTTGTTTTAACCAAAAATTATTTATTTAGTATTTGGGTGAATTGGGAAGGAAAGAGATATTGAAACACTCACAAAGGAGAAAAATGGCATGATCAAAGACAACATATTATGAAACCTTAAACAGTATCATGTGAAGTAAATTACCTGGATTCAAACACAGTCAGGAGCCTAGAAGTAGACTGAATTTGAATATTGTTCAAATTCCAAATTTGAGGCAGAGAGCACAATTTGTTCTCTAAGGTTTTAAGTGTTAATTTTCGGTAAATGTGGACAAGTTTGGCAAACATTGCAATATTATAAAGGTGATGTTTTGGAGGAGTAGTTTAAGCTCTTTTTTGATCTTTCATTTTTAGGGGAATGGATAAATCTGTAGAAAATTGTATTAATCAAGAAGGCAACATCACCCTAAGCTTTGTTGTTGCTTCATAAACCAAATAAAAGTGCTCAGAGACATGTGCTTCATCAGCAAGATGACAAGTTATAGTGAAAACTACAGATCATGCTTGTTTTATGTAAAAGCATTTTTTAAATACATAGATTTACATATACAAAATTAAAAGGCTATTTCTTTCATGAAAAGGGTATTTTTCTTTTCTAAATTAATATTTTAAAACTAAAATATTTCACATATTATTTAATATATTAGCATACATTTTACTTAGCATTTCTCAAGTAAACTGAAATCTTCAGAATCAAAAGTGATTACAGTGATGAAATTTGGAGGAATTAAAACTCTAGGTAGAGCAAATATAGATGGTCTTTGATTTATGATGGTTCAACTTAGGGTTTTTCAACTTTATCTTGGGGTGAAAGCCATATACATTCAGCAGAAACTTTAC
This sequence comes from Dolichotis patagonum, assembly GCA_004027295.1. NCBI lineage: Eukaryota > Metazoa > Chordata > Mammalia > Rodentia > Caviidae > Dolichotis > Dolichotis patagonum. Next base: position 10,161 of record PVJX010010385.1, on the reverse strand, counting down.
TCCAAGTTTTGAATGTTGATTTTTTTCATACATGCAATACTTTCCTGTGATGCCCTCTAATGATTCTGGACAGTGACAGCAAGTGAGCTGCATCTCCCATCAGCCTCAGAATCTTGAGGGAAAACAACACTACAGTGTGCTTGCTGTGTGGCTAAGCTACGTAGTTAAGTAGATTAAGTGTATTAAATGTGCCTTCAATTGAGGATATTTTCAAAATGAAATGGCATCAGGGCATAACCCCATTGTCAGTCAAGGAACATCTATCTATGCAAAGGCCTGGAGGCAGAGTAAGCATGGAAAAATCCAGAAACCAGAAGAAGCTCTAGGGACTAGAGTTTAGAAAGAATATGGCTAATAAAAATGGAGCAGAAGAGGGAAAGGGGCCTGGATGATTGTATTAGTCAGTTTTGCATTTCTGTAATGTAACAGAGGCACAAACTTTACAAAGAAAAGAGGCTTATTTAGTGCTGTGTTTAATTATTGTTGTGTCTGGATATTCCCCCCAAAGCCTCATGCTGTCATGGGGACAGGCTTTTCAGAGGCACTGAATCTAGAGTTTGTGATTTTTTCATTATCTAGTTCTGGGATTGGTGGTGTGAGTGCTGCACCTGCCCAGGGTTGGATAGCTTGCATGCAACATCAGGAAGGGAAAGAGGCTCTCTTCTCTCTTTTGCCCTTTTTTTCTCATGTTGCTTTTGCTGTTTTCCACCATCATGTACTGCTGCCCCTTTACCATACCACCCTATCTTGAAGCCAGTGGAGTGTGGACTGAAACCTTCACAAAAGTGAGCTAAATAAACCTTTCATCCCTTAATTTTGGGTGTCACGTATTTTGTCTTAACAAGGAGAGAACAGTAACTAAGACAAAATTTGGTATCAGCACATTTGCTGTGACTACTTGACCATGTTGTTCAAGAGCCTTTGGGAATGGCTTGTGGGAAGAGTTTGGAAAGGCTGAAAGAGTAGAGATGGAAAATCCCTAAAGAATAAAGCCTTAGGTTGTTCTGTATAGGAGATTCTGGAACATGATGTAGCCTCTGCCACCATTCTGGAACCTACCACCCTGGGGCTTTCTTCTCAAAAGTCTTTCATTTTCGCAATTTTGAAGTTGCGAAGGGTAGAGTTCTGCTACTACCTGTGACGCCACCAGGCCATCTTTTCTATTGTCCTGGTCAGAACTCAGAAGACCAGGATAAGGAGGTTTCTGCTGGGAAAAAGGACTGCATTGTCTGTTGGACTCCAGACTTAACATTTTCATTTTATACTAGGTTTCCTCAGTTAACTAGCAGGTCTTGGCCAATGCTCCAAGTAAATGGGATATAATGAATTAATGGCTACTGAGATGACTATTATTTTGTTCTGATTCTTAAACAATTTAATTAACTAATTAGAGCAGCTTTAGATTCATCATAAAATTGAGATTGAAGGTACAGAGAGTTCCCTTGTACAGTGGTCCCACAACTCCTAGCCTCTCCTACTATCAATATCCCCAACCAAAGTGGTGCAAATGTTACAACTGATGAATCTGGTGCTGACACATCTTCATAACACTAAATCTATAGTTTAAATTAAGGTTTACACTTGGTTTTTTTGTATTATTGGTTTGGAAAAATGTATAAGGTCATGTATCCACTAGAGTTGGGTCATACAGAATAGTTCCACTTCCCTGAAAATCCTCTGTGCTCCACCAATCCATCCTTCTGTTCCCCAAAACCCAAGGAACCCCAGACCTTTAACTCTCTTATAGTTTTGTCCCTTCCAGAGTGCTATATAATTAGAGTTCTGTGATATATGGCCGTTTAAGATTAGCTGCTCACGGCTTTTCACCCTGCTTCCTTTGGATAATTTTGCAGACCACCTCTGAAAGCCAAAGGTCACATTTCTACTCTTCCTGGAATAATCATGGGAACAGGAGTTTTTGTAGGAGCCATCAGCTTCCGAAGGATAGAAGACAAATAAACACATCAGTGGTTGTGGTGTTTCTCAGGAATAAAGTGAAGAAATCATGGACTGACATTGGAATTTTATTTTGACATTTTCTTTAGGCTTTCTTGTTTTGTTTTGTTTTCAGATTAGTCTAACATATCTATACATTTGACAGATCTCAATTGGTCATTCCAAATCCTAAAGAAATAAACTTTTGAGAAAACAACTAACCAATGGGATGTATTAAGTATCCCTTTTACCATCCCAGACAGTAATGTTATTTTGTATATACAAGTTTTGTACTTATTAGCATCACTTCTGGGGTTTTTGAAGAACTAAAGGTGCAAATATGCTGAAGAGAGACCAGCTGGTCAGTACTGAGGGCTATTTTCTCCTGGCCAGAAAGTCACTAGCAGCTCTTTAAACCATGCTTTTCCTACTTTGTGGCCCTCACCACCAACTGAGATAATCAATTCTAGAACATTTTCATGACCCTAAGAAGACTCAACATGCCCATTTAAATAATATTTTCCTTATTTTTCATTTTTATTCATTCATATTGGCAATATGTGTATTAATTACACTCATCATGGTGAGTTGGTACACGCACATAACACTTCTTTATTCTTTTCACATTTCCTTCCCTTCCTTCCATCTCTTGACTTCCTTCCTTCCTATTAATCTAATTTTTTTTGCTAACCCAGTCCCTGGGAAGCACTAATCTACTTTCTGCCTCTGTGGATTTGCCCAGTAAAGACATTTCACATGAATGGTATCATAAAATATGTGGTCTCTTGTCTTCCTTTATTTACAATGATGTTTTCAAGGTTCATGCATGTTGCAGTATCTGTCAGTTCTTCATTATTTTATGGATGAATAATATTGTATTATATAGATTTACTACCTTTTGTTTATCCATTCATCAACTCCTATACACATTGGTTGTTTCTATGTTTTAGTGATGAGGAATAATGCAATCAGCATTCATCTACATGTCTTTATTTGGTTGTATATTTTAAATGACCTTGGGCATATATCCTCAAATGAAATTTTTGAGTAATAGATTAACTCTTATTTTTAAAATTTTTGTGTAACTGCTATTTTGCAAAATCTGTTTTTGTAGTCCATTTTCTGTTCTGTAACAAAACACCCAGGACAGTGATTTAGAAAGAAAAGAAGTTCAATTAAGTTTATGTTTCTGGAGGCTGGCAAGTCCAAGTTTGAGTATCTACATCTGGTGAGAGCACTGTGGTACATTTACTCATGGTAGAAAGTAGAAGGGCAAGTTGGTACACATGGAAGAAAGAAAACATAAAGTATATAACCTTGCTTTATAACACCTCATTCTTGTTTGATAACTTATCCAGTCCTGTGAAACTTAAAACTCACTCACCTGCAAAAGGCATTAATGTATTCATGAGGGTTCTGCCTCCTTAACTGAAATATCTCCTATGAGGCTCCACCCCACCTGCCCAAACTGCTTCATTAAAGACCAAACTTAAAACATGCAATTGTTGGGACAAAGTATAACAAATATTTTATAGTCCATCACTGTATGAGGTTTCTAGTTACTCCATGCCCTTGCCCATACTTGCTATTATCTATCTTTTATTATAGTCACCCTTTTGTGAAGCGATATCTTATTGTGATTTGTATTTCTCTGATGGCTAAGAATGTTGCACATCTTTTGAAATGCTGTTATGTACTTTAACATCACGGAGATATTATCTGTGATTTTGTATTTTTCTTTTAATTATTAGTAAGTCATAAACATCCTTCTGTGTCGTGAAGACTACTTGTAGAGATTTTAAAATGTGGTACATCATTTCAACTTACGCATTTGTCACATTTTACATAATAGCGTCTTAGCATTTATTTTCAAATATTTCCTCAAATTTAAATCAAATATTCTAATTTTGTTATTTGTTTCATTTGTCGTTTTGTTATTTGTGTTGTTTCATTTTGTTATTTGTGTTATTTATTTCATTTGTTTAATCATTCAACAGTTTTTAACAAGTATTTATTATGCAAGGCATTTTAACTTTTGCTAGAATCATATGGGTTTATTTTCTAAACTAAAATTGAGGACATGGTTTTTTAGCTACATATGGATTTATGCTGATGACAGGACAAAGTTTTTGAAATCAAGCAATAGTGTAGTTCATACAGAAGCGGGTGTTTATGAAGAATTATAGTAACAGACTTCTGGCAAAATCTATCTTTGTAGAGTTATGATCCAGATCTTTTTCCAATCTGAAAGGCTATGAAAAGCCTCCTTACTTTTAAAATATGTTTTTTTAAAGATCAGAATCCCATTCAGGGTCATAGAAATCTCAGAATAGACAGCCAGTACAGTTTGCATCTTCTCTTATTCCCTCTCTTCACACTTCTCATTCTTCCTTTTCTCTCAGCTCCCCTGTTTCTTTGAATATAAGACTGGTATTTAAAGGCATCACTAATTAGTCTTGACTTTTGTTTCTTCTCAACAGCAGCACAATTACATTTTAGGTTCTAATGAGAGTATGCTTGAAAGTGTTTCATGGCTGAGTATCAGGGTTCACATAAGCTAAGCGATAAGGTAACGGTTCACAGAGATGAAGGGGGACTTGGGAAGTGTGGGCAGAAGTTTTTGCAATGAGGTCAGTTTTCTTCTGCAAATCTCTTAAGGAGACATCACCACATGAGTGAGCTGGTCTGGATTTTGTCACTTGCTTGTATCAGCTTTTCCTTGCAAACTGGCCTATCAGGTTCCCCATTAGATAATTTTGTTTGAACTCAGCATTTCAGCTGATAACAACTAAACACCTTCTTTCCTTCACTCAGAAAAGCTCTCTTGTTTTTATAGAAAATAGGAGGAGCAGGCTGACATGCTTCTCAAAGGCACACTTTGCAGGTTTATTTTATCAAGCTTCTTAATAGTTTAATTTACTCACAGAACTAGAAGCAGTCTTCTGCCTGATATCTACATATGAGAAACTGCACAAACGGTTATACACTTGATATTTAAAAGTTCTTCATTATTTAAAACTGTAGTAGAACAAACCAATTCAAATTTCAGTGTAACAGACAAATGTATCTTATTATACCACATATAGAAAAAACCAGTAGGATTAGACACAAACCATGGAATATAGAATTATTTTTAATCACAGCTTTTTGAGAGAAAATTCACAGACCATAAAATTCAATCCTTCAAAATGTACAATTCAGAGGATTTTAGTACATTTATGGGTTGTACAACTAACATCATTATCTAGTACTGGAATATTTTTCTCATCGCTCAAAGTAACCCTGGGTCCTTCATCAGCCACTACTCATTTCTCCCAACCTGCCAGCCCCACAAAACCATTACATTCTTTCTTTATTAATTTGTCTATTCTGTACTTTCATGTAAATGCAATCCTACAACATATGGTGTTTTGTGACTGGCTTTTTTCATTTAGCACAATGTTTCCAAGATTCATCTATGTTTTATTTTATTTTACTTATTTATTTATTTATTTATGTTTTTTTGAGACAGAGTCTCACTATGCAGTCCGGTCTGGTCTTGAACTCACTAGGTAGCCTAGGCTGGCCTTGAACTCTCGGTGATCCTCCTGCCTCAGCCTCCCAGAGAGTTCTGGGACTACAGATGTGCACCACCACACCCAGCTCATCTATGTTTTAGCATGTTATGAATACTTCATTTCCTTTCATTGTTAAAAAGTCCATATTGTGTGTATAGAGAATATTTTGTTTCTTCATCTTTTGTTGTGTGGTTGAGTTGTCTCTGTTTAGTCAGCTATTATGAATAATGCTGCTATAACAATGGTGTATGAGTTTTGAATTGGGTGGAAATGAAGAATTATGTGTTCCATAGATTGTGGCAATGCTATCTTGCAGCATTGTAAGGAGTCAATTTCTCCTAGGAAATTTCTTTCTTCTGAAATGTTCACTTTTCTAACCCCTCAATGATATGCATAACCTACTGTTATTCTTAGCAAAATTTTTCTCAGGGCCAACCCAATGGAAGAATCCCTGTTCCGTCTGTTTTTGAAGAGAACAAACGTCCCAGATTCATTATCTATTTTAAATTTGTGGGAACTAGTGACTCAAAATCATGCAAATTTCTTACTTTCATAACTGCACTTCTGTCTTGTATCCTTATATGCCAGTCTCTTTATTGCTGGCATTTGGACTCCTTTAACCAATCACTTTTAATGGTTTAATTTTTTTTATTAATACATATTTGCAGTATATAATGCTTACATTCTTTGTGAGGATTTGGTGCATGTGTGTGACACATCTTCATTCTGTTTCATCCCTTTTCCTTCACACATGGTCTTCTTTCAGGTTATCCTTTATGTTTATGATTATTTCTTGAATTTTAACTTAGAAATGTTTCCTTTGACTTGCATTTATTCTTCATATAAATTAATAAACATCTTACTTTTTAATTTATGTAGAAATTTGACATTGCATCCACCATCATTATAATCATAAATGAGCTATACACACATACATGCAGGGTTGCATTTTTTGGGGGGGTGCTGGGAATTGAGCTCAGGACCTCATACTTGTCAGATAGGTGCTGCATGGCTGAGCTATATACCTGGCAGGATTCACATCTTAAGACTGTTTTGATAACAAAATGGTTTGTATTGATACCCAAGTGGTCTCTTGCTCAATATGAAGTTGTCTATATTCTTTGAAACAGTAGTACAATTCACAATGGTCAGCCATGCAACAGCCTATGGGAAGACCTTCCTACTCCAGGTGTTATGTAGGATACTACAGAATGGCAGACAGGTAGACTACATGGGCTAGAAAGGATTGATAATTACTCAAGAGGATAAGGATGAATGCTGAAGGGATGAGTTCGGCTTTTGCTTATGAACCTGGTCATACTGATAAAATGTCAATTACTTGGTAAATTAGATCTAAGTAATGAAAGTGAATAATTTTCTCACTCTCCATGGAATTTGAGGGGTTGATATGCTCCCATTTGATGACTAATTACTCATCAAAGCAATCCCCATAATAATAATTTTTCATTTCTATTACTTTCTTATATAGATCTGGCTCATTTGTTGTTAACATTATTCCTCAATATTTTACAGAGTTGTTTTGTTTGTTTCTCAGTTGGTTTTGCTTATCAGGATGAAATCTAGTTTTTCGGTATGTTCTCAATGGTTATTGATATCATATAGAAAATCTATGAACTAGTGCTTTAGGCTTGCATTCCATGACTTTATTACCTCTACATTATTTCTAAAACTCTTTATACAGATAAGATTGAATTTTTAGGTAGAGAATAATTTACTTAATAATGCTTTGCATAGTCCTTTTACATATTTGGCACTCCTTTTTGCCTTCTCATCTCATATATAGATGAAGACTTTTGGTATGATATCAAATGTGGAAATCTGTGTTTTGCTCTTGAGTTTAATGGGTCCAATTTTAACTTGATCAAGATAAAGCAGCTTCCTACCATGACTGGTTAATAGTTATGTTTTTCTTTCAATCTGCAAAGGCTTTGAAATTTTATAAAATGTATCTTAGCATCTATTGAGGCAATAATTTTCCCTTCCTTTAATGTAAATACATAGAGAAATCCACTAATAATAGTTTTCCTAACATTGAAACTCCTCGAATTCCTATGATGAACACATTTGATCATGATTTATTATTATGGAGTCCTTTATTTACTTAGCTTTGTAAGCATTCTCCATTAAAAAAAAGCTTGTTGGCTGAGAGTACCAAAATATTTAATGAACCATGAAGTTGTTGGAAATTATTGCAAGTCATGCAAATAGACTGGCTGGTCATACTGTTCACTCTCTTTCTATATAATTTAATACCATTCAGACATAATCAATAGGATTTGATCATAACAAAGAGAAGACTTCTTGGCTGCATAGCTCACATTTTTCCTGGTTAATTCATCTGGTGTCTCATATTGAGTAGTGTTAAGGTTTAATTTGTGTGTTTAAACAACTTGTTCAGAATTATGACAACACACATCACTAATGTCAAAATTCTTTTCTGAACCTATGGAAATTATTACAACTGTGAAATGTATTTGATTTTAATGTGTTGTACTAATCTTTTACCAGAAACCTGTAGTTACACAGACTTTGGTTTTTTCTTCCATCAATCACACTGCAGAGCATTTAGTACTGTGTTGAGGTTAAGTGTATGAGCTGTGGGCTTCACTTCCCAATTCTGCCGATAACTAGCTGTTAAAACTTTAACTCCCCTGTTTCATCATGTTAAAAATGGAACTATTTTAATTACCTAATGAATAATTTTGAATATCAATTAAATAAGTACAGGGCACTTAAAATAGTACTCAGTGCATTGGAAGTATTTTGTATTGCTAGCTATGGTTTATTTTTGTTTTTGATTTCAATATAACATTCTTTTAAAAAATTAGTTCAAGCCTTATAAGGTGTAATTGACAAACAAAATGTATATATTTATTATATACAATGAGATGTTTTGATGTTTGTATACATTATGAAATAATTACCACAAGCAAGCTAATTAAAATATCCATTGCCCTAGAACTATCAAATTATTTTGTGGTAAGAACAATTAAGATCTACTCTCAGAAATTTTTAAGTATAAAATACAGTATTATTAACTATTGGCAATGTTTTAAAATGAACAAATTGTTCAAAATTTTTGTTAAACATACTAGCATCTTATGGTCACACATGAAATATGTTTTTCTTTTTCCTTTTGTGGAACTCATGGAAACATGTACCATGTGGAATTCAACTAGTACTTCACTCTTTCAGACATTTCTCAATGTAGGCAGTTTTGTTTGATTAGAGTTTTTCCAATAAAAAGAATGGTGATTTTTTTTCAAAATAACACACATATTGGAAAATTCAGAGGAATGAGATTGAAGTTGATTATCAGAATAAGGAAATAAGTGAAGTGATGTAAAAAAAAATCCTGAACACTGGCCAAGCCTAATCAAAAAGTATAAGCTACTTTGAAAAGAACAAGAGACATTACGGTAGCCATTGTTGATTTTCCTATTGTCTGGTTTATAATGCATTCATTATTCTGTTTTGACCAGTTTTATACTATTTTGTTTTGTATGAACTCATTGTGTGTGAAGATATAGACAATGATTTAGAAGAAAACAAGAGACCTTATGGTAGCCGCTGTTGATCTCCTTGCATTGAAACCTGTGTCTGGGTCACTTACATTGTTTGCTTCTGATCTCCTTTGTTCTGTTTTTGTTATGTTTTGTTTTAACCTCTTTACAATAAAAAAAAAACTTACAAATAAAGTACTAGAGGGCTAACTGACACCTCTCTTTGGTCTCAATGAGGCATTTCTGTGCCACCTATAGACTAGGATATTCTACAAAAATCAACACTATCTTGTAGGAGGGACTCCAGAGAGAGTGACCTTGTGCACAGTCTCTGCATTCAGATTCCCTGCAGGCAAATATAAGCTTTACCCTACTCACCAGACAAGTTGACTTTGGTTTCCTCTAAAGTCATCTTTTTTTTTTAATTTTAAAGAGAATAAAACAAAAGAAGGCAGAACAAAGCAGATCAGAACAGAACAACATAAGCAACACAGCAATTTACAATAAGACAACTGGACATTAACAGTAGCTATCAAAATATCTCTTTCTCTGCTATAGTTGAGCATAGTTTCAAATACAATAATATCAAACATACCAAAATAGTGTAAAACCATTCAAAAGAATGAAAGAATTATAGGACATTCTGAACCGAATAACAGAGAATGATCAATGGCTATTATAATATCTCATTTTCAATAAAAACTTGTTTTTATAATATCACATATATTAAAATCCAAATAAGACACAACATGATAGAACCGATGGTAATAGCAGAGTAGAAGCATGGTAGGACTTCTAAGCAAGACGATATTAAATCCACAATGCTTCCATAATGTATTGTTTTCTTCAAAACAGCTGTTCATACCATCACACATAGTAAACTCAAACAAAACAGAATAAAACCATTCCAACTGATGAATGAAAATATTGAAAGGCTTCAAAGCAGTGAAATGGGAAATCATGATTACCATAAAATCTTATATACTCTTACCAATTCTCATACTAGGGAGACTATACGGTATTTACACATGTGAGTTTGGTTTATTTCGCTTATGAGTATGGTCTCAAGTTGTGTCCATTTATTTATAAATATGTCAATGTGATCATTCTTTATAGCTCAGTAGTACTCCATTGTATAAAAATGC
>PVJX010010384.1:30000-57284 GCA_004027295.1 Dolichotis patagonum | reverse complement strand
GACAAGATTCACTAAGATACCCACTCTGGTTTGATTATTACTTGCTTTTGAAGTCTTATAATATCTCCAATGCTTCGTTTTTATTAATGTTGTTATACACTGCTGAGACACCATGGTAACCATTGTAGATCACCTGGTATTGTGGTTTTATGTGACTTTTCTGCCTCATGCTTTTCTAGGAATTGTTTTGTTTTATCTTGCTCTGTTTTGTTTTTCCTGCTAATATGGAAATGATAGATATATGTGTAGAGACTCATGCAGGTGTAGAGCTTATAAACAGTTTACGAGAATCAACTATATAACACATGTTGAAATGAACAACTACTTTTAAGAAAAAGAGACACTACAATACCCAGTGCTGATTCCATAATGTCATGATGTGAAGTCCAGCAAAACTATCACTTTTCGTTCAAAGTGATCTTAGCTTGCTTTGCCTTGTTTAATTTCAACACACATTAAGGTATGGACAGCTGTTTTGAGAAAAATGAGAGACACTATGACAGCCATTCTTGGCTTCCCTAATGTCTGGTCTTGAAGACTTGAAATGCCCTCCTCATCCTGCTCAGATCAATTCCATACAAGGTTGTTTCATGTGAATTCCCTGCATGTGACAATATGGACAACTATTTGGACCAAAACAAGAGTCAATATGATAGAGAGTGAATATCTCCGATTGTCTAGTTTTGAAATTTATGTCTTTTACATTGCTTTCTTGTGATCCGCTTTGTTCTGTTTTATTGTGTTTAATTTTATCCTTCTGATATAATTGCATGTATATTTGCATGGGTAAGATGGATGACCATATAGCTATTTTTGTCAGATTGTGGAGCAGAACTGTTGACAGTCTTACTGTTTGAATGTATACTTTACATGTTTTAACTTTGTAAACTGAACAACTATTTCCAAGAAGTCAGTATGTAATTTGTCAAGCAATAATTTTTTTTAGGTTTTTTTTGTTGTTGTTGTTCTTTTCCTTTTTTCCTTGGAATACTGTATGGTTGCTACCCTTTATTCTGTTTTGTTTTGTTTTGTTTTCTCTTTAAATAAAATTATTAAAAAACAGAATTCAAATGGAGTCAGGTATATTCAATTTGAAATTAGTCAAAAGATTCATTTATTTTTCTTTTACGTCAGTTTATACACTCTACAAACAAAGCATGAATTGCTCCAGGGTTCTCAATAAAAAAGGAAGACTGAAGTTCAGTGATATTGGTCACCAGATCCAGTGTTCTGCAGAAGCATGTGATGATTACAAAGGGCCAAGTCATGAATAGATTTGTTTTTTAATTTTTTTTTCTTAGTCAGGATCTTGCTGTGTAGCACAGGTAGGCCTCAAACGCACATCCACTCTTCTGTCTCAACTTCCAAAGTGCTAGGATTACAGGCATGAACCACCACGCCCAGTCTTGGATGTGCCTTTTCTCGCCTCATTATACCTACATTTTCTTTTACATCCTTGAGCATATTTATAAAGATATTTAATTTTTGATTTTTTTTTGCAGTGTTGGGGATCAAACCCAGCAGGTTAGGCAAATATTGTACCACTGAGCCATGTTCCTTATCCTTACAAAAGATGGTTTAAAGAATTTGCTGCTAATTCCATACTGTTTCTGAGTCTGTTGCAATTAAATCAGTTTTTTTCCCTCATGAATCATGGGTTTTTTCCCCCATGTGTAATTTTGGTTGGGGTTTGTTTGTTTGTTCTGAGTCAGGGTCTCATTATATGATTCAGGCTGCCCTTGAACTCACTATGGAGTCCAAGGTATCCAGGAATGTGTATTCTTCCTGCCTCAGGCTCCTTAGTGCTTTGATTATATGTGTGCCATCATGCTTGTTCATCAATTTTGTTCATTCGTGTTCATTAATTTTTAAATGGGCAATAGACATAATAAATGCTTTGTTACTGAATTTTATCTTTCCTTAAAGAGGGTTGGATTTATTCTGGCAGTAAGTGATAATCCTTTTTAGAAGTTTTTCTAAAATTTTGAGAGCCAGGTGTGTTGGTACACACCCGTAATCCCAACACTTAGGAGGCTGATGCAAAAGGATTGCCATGAGTTTGAGGTCAACCTGGAATACATAGTGAGTTCAAGAGCAACCTGGACTACACTGAGAGATTCTGTCTCAAACAAACAAAAAGGAAAAGGCTTTGTGTACTGTCCTTGAGAAGTCTAGTGCCAGCCTAATTTTCTTACTGTTGCAAGTCACTTCATCTGGAACCTGAAGATGTTTCCTTTGTCTTTAAAGTCTCATGTTTTTTTCCTAAGCTGTGTCCAGACTTGATCACAATAGATCATTTTCCCCATGAATACGGTGGGCCCGCTCAATATTTATATCTAAGCTTCCTCAGTTTTTGAAAGATTTTTGGAATTTAAATGCAAGTTCTTTTTCATTTGTTTCATTTCCTTCTTCAGAGACTCCAATGATAAGTATGTTGTGGTTTTTTTTATGTTGTTTGTTTGTTGCAGTACTTGAAATTGAACCCAGGGTCTCCATACCGAGCTACATGCCCAGTCCTTTTTTTATGTTTTATTTTGATACAGACTGTCACTACATTCCCCAGGCTGAGCTCAAACTTGCAGTCCTCCTGCTTCAGCCTTCCAGAGCGCTGGGATTACAAGCATGTATCACCATGCCTGATTGTGTGTCATGTTTTCTATTCCTATCATATTCTCTGTAATCTGTTTTTCACTGTCTTTATTCAAATTCCATTCTCTTAATGGTTTTGCTGACTTTCTTCCATTTTTTTTTGTAGATTTTTATTTGGACTCTTTATTTGGACAGCCTCTTACAGTTTACCTTCAGTTTTTTAGACACTTATTCCTTTTTCTTCATACACTTTCTTGAGTTTAGTTGACTGTTGTTGAGAGTCTTCTTGGCTTGTTTTGTTTTTGTTTGGTGGCAGCAAGGTAGAAAAGAACAAAACATCTTCTTAGCCTTTGCATTTACAGTCTTAAAAATTATCTTTAATTTGAGCATGATGGCACATACCTATAATTCCAGCTCTTGGGAGGCTGAGACAGGAAGATCACTGCAAGTTCAAGGCTAGGCTGGACAACATAGCAAGACCCTGTCTCAAAAAAACTAAAAACAAAAACAGAAAAACTGTACATGTTTGTCAGAGAATGTATAAATTAAAATAGAATTTGTGATACACTGTTCTGCTTCATAGTTGGTTTGGAGGGAGAACTTTCATCATCTACAAGTATGATTCCTATTTTCTTGAATTGCCCCTCTATTTCCCTCATGTGGTTCCCCCGTAGGTTGGGTTGGTTATGCCTCGCCTTTTGAGGGCATGGTTAAGGCCTAGTTTAGCCAGGATACAGAAGTGGAGTTTCTTGGATTTCTTTTTTCTTTTTTTAGGGTGGAGGTTGGTTTGAGACAAGATCTTCTGTAGTCTAGGAAAGCCTTGGGCTCCTCACCTAGCCCTGGCTGGCCTTGAACCTATGGTCTTCCTATTTCGGCCTCTTGAGTGCTGGGGTTAATGAGCCTGTGCCATTGGACCCAGCTGCAGCACGGCTGCTTTGCTAAATGAGCAGTGGTTGTGTAGCAGTGGAGATGCTGCTATGTTGCAGGGAAGGACCTGGGTTCAGTCCCCAGAACCACACACAGTCACCCAGAGAGGTGAGACTTTTAAGAGGTGAGTAAGCCACCAGTCATAGAGCTCACACTTAGAGATCTGGGCCTGTGGTGATTCTAAAGTTAGAAGGGAGGCCCATCTCTTGCCTGGTCTGGCCCTTCTCCCCTCTACTCTGAGATGGCGTAGAAAGAACGCCATCGGTAGGACACACAAGTTTGATTTGGGCTTCTGAAGCTCCAAAACTGTGAGCCAAGTAGATTTCCATTCATTATAAATTACCCAGGCTTGAGCATTCTATGACAGCAGCAAGAATGAACTAAGATCCACAGCATCCCCAGAAACCACAGGAGCCATCTTTTGCAGATAATGACGACTAAGAATAGCTCCCTGCTTGCCACATCTCAGTGAACCAATGTTCAGCGTTATATCCTCAGAATCACCAGCAATTATGAAACAATTATGAAAGTGATTAATAACACTGCAGGCTCTCTTCTTTAAGTTCCAGCAAACACCCTTCTTTTACAGTAGCTGAAGCTACTCCTTTCTGTATTGGAAATGCACAAAGCCTGTGGGCCCACAATGAAAATTAAGCTGATTTCTGAGCTGAACAAATTCCAACCAGTGTTCAAGGTGAAGATGCAGAAAGAAGCAGGCATGGTAACAGTACTCACTGAGTGTGTTAAGCAGTAAAGACAGCAAAACCTCCTTGCTGTAGACAATATGCTTCTTAAACTGTAAAGGATATTTCTTTAGCCCTGTACATAATAAACATTTCAAAAAATCAGTTTTTTCTTTTCTAAATTTAAATGAGATTTATTTTTAACTGATTCATGAAGACATAAACACTGTACCACAGAACATTTATAGGTACCACAGAACATTTAGATATGTGCATATATTATGTAATGTTTAAATCAGGTAAGATATTTATATAAACCTCAGTGCAACCACAAAGCAAAAGTCTATGATAGATACTAAAACAATAAAAATAAAAGGCCCAAAGCATGCCACCATAAGAAGCTGCCAAACCACAAAGGAAAACAAATCAGAGAAAAAAAGGAAGAGCTAGGTGTGGTGACATGTGCCTGTAATCATGGCACTTGGGAGGCTGGAGCAGGAGGATCACTGTGAGTCTGAGGCCAGTTTGGGCTACATTAGCCAATGAAAGGCCAGTCTGCACTACCTAGTGACATCTTGTTTAAAAACAAAAAAGGAAGAAAGGGTCCATAAAGAAACAAAATGGTGTTACTTAAACCTGGTTATTCTGCTGTTCAGTCAGGCACTGAGTGGTTCTTTGGACCAAGTCCGGTGATTCTATGGGTTATAAGAGAACGTGGAGGCCCAGAGGGAATGGACCCTGACGGTGTCATCGAGAGCAACTGGAATGAGGTCGTTGATGGCTTTGATGATATGAATTTCAAGGAATCTCTTCTTCAGGGCATCTAGGCTTACAGTTTTGAAAAGCCTTCAGCTATTCAGCAAAGAGCTATTATTCCTTGTATCAAAGATCTAAAAGGTAATTCTAGCATTTGGAGATGATACAGGAGCAATTTGCCATGCCTACATTGGTAGAACCAATGTTCAAAATGAAACGCAAACACTGAGGGCTGAAGTACCCCGTATTGTTGTTGGTACACCAGGGAGAGTATATGACGTGTTGGACAAAAGTATCTTTCTCCAAAATGGATGAAAATGTTTGTTTTGGATGAAGCAGATGAAATGTTGAGCCAAGGGTATAAGCATCAAATCTAAGAGATTTTCCAAAAACTAAATACAAATATTCAGGTTGTGTTGCTTTCTGCCACAAGGTCAACTGATGTGTTGGAAATGGCCAAAAAATCCATGAAAGATCCAGTTGAGATTCTGGAGAAGAAAGAAAAATTGACCCTTGAAAGAATCAAACAATTTTACTTGAACGTTGAAAAAGAGGAATGGAAGTTGGATATAGTTTGTGATTTTTGTGAGATACTCACTATCATGCAGCCTGTTATTTTTCTCAATAAGGGGCAAGGTAGATTGACTCATTGAGAAAATGCATGCCAGGGACTTCACAGTTTCTGTTCTGCGTGGTGACATGGATCAGAAGGAGAGAGATGCCATCATGAGGGAATTCCAGGCAGGGTTAAGCTGGGTTCTGATCACTACTGACTTCTTGGCTTGTGGGATTGATGTGCAACAAGTATCTTTGATTATAAACTACGATCTGTCTTCTAATTGTGAAACCTATATTCACAGATTTGGCAGAGGGGCTCAACTGGGGAGGAAAAGGTGTAGCTATGATCTTTGTTCCTGAAGAAGACAAGAAGATTCTTCTTGATACTGAGACTCTGCAATATGATAGTGGAAGAAATGCCCATGAATGCGGTTGACCTCATTTCATTCCTGGGATGAGACAGTGTTGAATGCGGTGCTCACCATTGCCAAATAGGTAATCACAATGTACACTGTGCTTCTGTGGAAATTTTTGAATCTCAATGCTCATAACAGATCAGAAGTACAGATTCTGAGAGCAAAGAACAATAGTTGTGAGTTCTTGTGAGGAAAGTCATTGGCTTTATCCTCTGTGGAGTTAACTGTTGGGGTGGCTATAAAAGGTGGGGGTCTGTAAAATCTTCCTTATTTCTTAATTCTGTAGAAATGGTTGTATTAGATGTTCTCTGCCATTTAATAATACATTTGTGGGCTAAAAGATGTAAGTGCTGTATAAAATCAGCCAATTATTGAAACTAGTGTATCTGCCTTTATTGTGTGTGTCTTTAGCCTGAATTGAAAGGCCTTTAAAAATGATTTCTTAAGAAACCATTTGAATGCATTTTGTTTGGGTATTGTATTTATTCAATAAAATATCTAGTTAGTGCTAAGTGGGAACTGGACCCTGTTGCTGAACCCCAGCAAATGATCATATCCTGTATAGGGTTAAACTTCCAGTAAAATTGCCACAGTGCACGTCTTAATGAAGGTCTAATGTTAAATAAATTGTATATTCACTTTAAAAGCAATAACTGAAGCCAGGCATGGTGGTAATGCTTGTAATTCCAGCACTCAGGAGGCTGAGGCAGAAGGATCACTGTGAGTTCGAGGCCAGCCTGGGCTACAAAGTGATTTTGAGGCCAGCCTGAACTGCATAATGAAACCCTGTCTCAAAAAGGGCAAAAATAAATAAATAAATAAATAAATAAATAAATAAATGCAATAATTGGCTATTCTCAGCTGCTAACAATTTAACTTTGATTATATACATAATACCTATCAATAATTACTTCAGATATAAATGGATTTGGTTCTCCAGTCAAAAGGCATGTAGTGGCTGAATGAATTTTAAAAGTAACAAAAATCAAAACTTAATTCTAGGCTACCCACAAGAGGCTTATTTTAACTCAAAGAACACTCAGAGACCAAAAGTGAAAAGGTAGAAAAAGAGATCAGGGGTAAGTAGTACTTATTTCAAACAAAATAGACTTTGGTCAAAAAATATAAAAACAGACCCAAACCAGGTTATTATATCATGACAAAGGGGATGATTCCTTAAGAGGATATAAGGATTTCTTTTTAATGTATTTCTTTTTGTTTTTTGGCACCAGGAGTCGAACTCAGGGCCTTGTACTTACTAGACAGGAACTGTACCACTGAGCTCCATCCCTGGCCCAACAATTGTAAATATATATGCACCCAGCATCAGAGCACCAAAATATGTAAAGCAGACACTAAAAGGTCTAGGAGGATACATAAACACTTGTCGACCATGTTCCCAGCCACCTGCCTCCTTCAAGCAGTCCCTAACTCCTAACAGCATGTCAGTTGTAGCGTCTCTATCATCCACTCAGACCCTGAAACCCCCACCTATGGTCATCTAAGGCTTCTGGAGAACATCTGGACATATACCATTACAAGGCTGGGTGTGGTGGCCTATGTCTGTTATCTCACCATTTGGGAAGCTGAGGCAGGAGGATTGCTGTGAGTTTAAGGCCTGGGCTATACAGTAAATTCGAGCCCACTCTGAGCCACATAGCCAGACTTTGTCTGCAAAAATAAATAAAAAACCTGAGCATGATGCTAAGTGAAATGAAGCAGTGGAAGAAAGACATATAATATATGTTCCCACTCCCACGTAGACTCACAGAGCAGAACAGTGATTGCCCAGGGCTGCAGGAGGGTAGATGGTATGGCAGAGTTTATTGGTTGCTGGGTGCAGTTTTCATTCTATGGAAGAGATAAGTGATGGGGATCTATTGTGCAGCCCATGACTAGGGTTAATAACAACATACTGTCTATTTTTAAAATAGCAAAAAGAGAATTTTAAATGTTTTTAGCACTAAGGAATGATAAATGTTTGAGGTGATGAATATACTACTTAGCCTTATCTGCTCATTCCATAATGTATGCATGTATTAAAAATATCACGTTGTACCTCATAAATACATACAATTATTGTCAATTAAAAATAAGATTTAAGAGAGAGAATGGGAGGGAAAATCTGGCAACAGTGCACATAGGAGTTGACTCAGCAGAAGAAAAAAATAGGGTGTCATAGGGCTTTCTTTTTTGTTGTTTCTTTTTGAGACAGAGTCTTACTAAGTAGCCCAGGCTGGCCTCGAACACACAGCAATCCTGCCTGTGTCTCCTGAGTGCTGGAACTACAGGTATATATCCTGGCCAAGCAAGCGGCTTCTGAAAGATAGGAGAAAGGGTATGAGTGTGTCTGCCGGCCGGCTGGCCGGCCGGGAAACCTTATCAAATGACCAGCAACCGTGGTTTTCCTGGAAGTTAGGATGCAGGAAAGGCGGGGCTGGGAGCTGGGGCGAGTCATTGCCTGAGGGCAGCCACAGCCATATTGCAGCGCTGTGGTGGAGGTTGTGGTCACGGATAGAGATTTCCCTAGGATGAATCACAGGCCAGTTTTTAAAGTGCTTTGGTGCTACATCGCACTTGGACCTCAGTGGGTTCTGTGGCTGTGTACATCCCACAGCTGAGGCACTATCTGACCATCACTGCCAGCTGTGGTGCCTTGTGTTGGGGCAGGGTGTGTGTGTGTGTGTGTGTGTGTGTGTGTGTGTGTCTGTTAGGTGCATTATGCATGCATGATGTGTGGCCTCACATGTATATGTATGTGGTGAGCCTCTGTGGTCTATTACATGCAGCACAATGGGTGATGGCTATAATCTACCTACATACAGATCCTACACCCTCAAGGAGGATGATGACAGACAGGAAGTTTCCAGCTACTCTCTTTATTTATTGTTCTTTCTTTGTTTTTGGAGACAGAGTCTTCAGGCTGGCCTTGAACACATTACTTAGTCCCGGGTGACTTCGAACTCGTAGGAGTCCTCCTGCCTCTGCCTCCAAAGTGATGTGATAGCAGGTGTGCACCACCATGCCTAGCTATCCTGTTCCTTAGGGGTAAGAAAAAGTAAATTCCACAAAATACTTGCTGGAAAGAAAGGTCTTGCCTCGGCAACTGGGCTGTTCCAGAAGCACATTGACCCTCATGTTCCTCCTGGTTAAACCCATGCTACATGCCTTAGAGCAAGTATTAAGTTGCCTGGCAGTCAGGCCAATGACCTGGAAGTGCTTCAGAAAAGTTTCCCTTTAAACACACATATCCTGCATGCAGTGAAGAAAAGTTCACACTGTAGAATATCTGAATGTCAAGGTCTGGGGGGTTAGTTAACATATTGGAGGACAAAAGAATTTTTGAAAAAACAGAGGGAATATTAATAAATATTTTAAGAAAGGGATAAATGAAAACACAAATATCTCTGCTGAAGGGAATCATTGGCTTAAAGAAGTTAGCCAAAAGGTGATGTGATATCTGCTTCTCATGTGGGAACCAGGTAAGAAAGACCATTATACAAACAAATGGGATAAGAGTTTGAAAAGGGAGAACTCTATACCAACGCTAGAAGTAGGATTCTACAAAAATCTCAAGTAGAAAAATATCCCCTAATGTGCCAGGGTTGGTGATATATGTCTATAATCCTAGTGTTTAGGAGGCTGAGGCAAGATTGGCACAAATTTATGGATGGTTTGGTCTGCATTGTGACTTTGAGACTAGCCTGAATGACATAGTTAGACCTTGTCTCAAAAAACAAACAAACAAACAAACAAACAAACAAAAAAACTGATGAAAAGGGAGGCAATGAAGGGAAGGCAAAGTTGTTTATTATTGTTGTTGTTATTATCATTTTGTTTTTTTGAAACAAGGTAGCCCAGGCTGGTCTTAAATTCACTGTGTAGCCCAGGCTGGCCTCAAACTCATAGTGATCTTCCAAAGTGCTGAGATTATAGACCTGCACCGTGACACCCAGGCAAAGTTTAGACTCTTGTTTCTTATAAAAATAGAACTATCAACTGGGCATGACACACCTGTAATACTAGCACTCTGGGCAGGAGAATTGAAAATCTGAGATCACCAAGGCAATTTAGCAACTTAGCGAGGCCCTGTCACAAAATAAAAAATAAAAAAGGACTGGAGATATAGCTTGGTGTGAAGGGCCTGGGTTCAATACCTAGTATTGCAATAAATAAATAAATTTTAAAAACAAAAGAAAAACTATTATGTAACCCAGCCATCCCTCTTCTGGGTATATATGCAAAAGAGATAACCATGTTATAAAAGTGTCTACATTCCCATATTCGTTACAGTGTATTCACAATAGCTGAGGTGTTGAACAGATCCAACTCATGGTGATCCTCTTGCCTCGGCCTGCCAAGTGCTGGGATTACAGGCATGTGCCACACTCTGGGCCTTTTTTTGGATTATAGATGGGAATCTCACATTTTTCAACTAATATTAATACAGTTTCTGCCTGCCAGACGTAGTCTCCTTTCTGACCTTTTAGCTCCTCATTCCAACACACTATCAGTTATCTATTAACAATATTGTCACTGACAGGTGAATGGATAAAGAAAATGTGGTGTGCGTGTACACGGTGAAGTATTATGCATCTTTACAGAGGAGCCCCTGCTGCTTGCCACAGCTTAGATAAACCTGGAAGATATTATGCTAAATGAAATAAGCCAAATGCAGAGTGAAAAATGTTGTATAATCTCACATGGATGTGAAATCAAAAAACAAAAACAATTTTTAAAAGAGGCCTAATGGGGATAGAGAATAAAACAGCGGCTATCAAGCTTCAGGGATGGGCAGCTGTCAATCTAAAGATACAAAGTAGCAGTGTGGGCTGGAGACTGCCTCACAATGCAGATGCTAGTGTGTTGGGGAATTTTTTTTTTAGACAAGGTCTTACTATGTAGTTCAGGCTGGTCTTGAACTAACTTTGTAGCCCAGATTGGCCTTGAACTCACAGCAATTCTCCTGCCTCAGCCTTCTGAGTGCTGGGGTAACAGGCATTGTATCACCATGCCTGGCTGGGATTTTTGTTATTAAGTAGAGTTCAGCTGTTTTTGACTATACAGGATGATAAATGTAGTACATCAGTTTACATCAATACAATATTTTACTATCTATTATACCCATTAGTATCTTGTCCTTAATCTCAAATATACACAATAAAATTATTAAAAAGAAAAAATGGAGAAAGACATTAGAGGAGTATTTGGGAGGAAGTAGCAGCCTGGCATTAGGAATTTACAAACTAAGGAAGTTATCTAATGAATTAAAAAACCTTGAAGAAACAGAAGCGTGTTTGTGAGATAAATGAAGCTGAAGATTTTAGTAATTCTCCTGTGCAGCTGAAACAGTCAGATCTTCATTCCGAATCCACAGCAAATGAAATATGATGAAAGAGAAAAGAAAGATGAGAATTTGCTAATGGTCCAGGTTGAGGGATGCTTGCTCAAGCAAGACTTTAGCACTGGGGAGGCTGAGCCAGGAGGATGGAGAGTTTGAGGACAGCCTGGGCAATTTGATAAGACCCTGTCTCAAAATTGTTTATAAAAGAAAACAGGGGTACAACTTGGTAGTAGAGTATCTCCCAGATGCCATTTTCCATACCACACACACACACAAAATAGATAATTGATAGTGCATTGGAATGAAGAGCTGAAAACTCAGAAAGGAGACACTTTACAACTGGTGTGAAGAAACTGTATTAATATTAGTTGAAAATGTGAGATCTCATCTATAATACATTTAAAAAAAAAAGACCTAGCATGGTGGTGCAGGCCTGTAATCTCAGCACTTGGGAGGCTGAGGCAGGAAGATCAACATGACTTTGGGACCAGCTTGAGCTACATAGTGAGTTTAAGACCAGCCCAAACTATGAAAGTTCCATGCTCAGCATTTGAAGCAATCTGGTTGCAAGCTCCAAAAGGCTTGGATGATTCCACCCCCATGGCACTTCCAGAGATTTCAGCTCCCGCAGCTTTTCTCTTAAACCTTTTCTGCTCAGTTTTTGCAGCTTTCCTTGGATGATCCACATTCTTGGCTTTTCCAAACTTCTGGGGTCTCCACTGCACCTTTGGCTTCACACTTACATCTTTACATATTGCCCTCTCAGGGGCACACTGCTTGGCCTCCAAGGCCCTTTGCAATCGAGGTGGAAGCCTTCTTACCCTCAGAATTTGTGCATTTTCCTTGCACCTAAAATCAGCACCATGTGGATGCCGCCAAGGTCTGCTGCCAGCTGGAGCAGTAGCCAGGCTTTTCTCTCTCTTGGCTATAGGGGTCGATTGCCTAGATCGCTGGGCTCTGTGAACCCGATTGTGAAGAAAAGCTTTTTTATGTTGCCGCCATTCTGGAACTTCATGTGGCCTCCTGTGCCATTCTGGAGCATGGTGCTCTGAAGCTTTCTCATCTGAGAAAATTCTTTCACCTTTGCAGGTTGGAGGCTGCAAAGGGTAAAGACCCGCTGCTTTCTGGGATGCCCGGTGGCCATCTTTCTTATCTCTCTGTTTCTTCTCAGCAATCCAAGTCTCGGCACTATCTTTACAATCCACAGCTTTACCGGAGTTTTCCTTCTGGCCAAACTCACAGTGTTTTAAATTATCCTGCTGGGCTCTTTGTTCTTGATTAGCAACATAATGCTGGCTGAAAGCCCCCAACAATAGCCATGCCACAGCCTCAACATTTGACTGCCTTGAAATTTCCTTTGCCAGATTAGTCAGTCCATTACCCTTAATCTCAGTCTCAGGCAAAGTCTCTGGGCATGAGCAAAATGCAGACAAACTTTCTGCCAAGCCATAACACACATCATAGGGAGTCCAACAACCAATATAGTCCTCCTTCCCAGCAGAAACCTTGCAAGCCTGGTCTTTACCATCAGGCTTTCTATCAGCCTTCTGGTTTCCTGAGCTCTGACCAGAATCTCCTCTACAGAACAACCTAAGTTGCTCCAGCTCTGTACATCCAGGCGACATGTCCAAACCTTTCCAAACTGCCCACAAGCCATTTCTAAAGCCTCTTAAAAAACATGGTCAGGTATAGTCACAGTAATGACCCCACTCCTGGTACCAAATTCTGTCTTAGTTACTTTTTACTCATTGCTGAGACAAAATACCCAATGCCCAAATTTGGGAAAGGACAGGTTTATTTCTTACAGTTTTTGGAGGTTTCAGTCCATACTCAGTTGGCTCCAAGGCAGGGTGGCATGGCGGGGACGCAGTTCATGGTGGCGGCAAATAGCAAAGCTGAAACCAGCAAGAGAGAGAGACATACCTTCTTCCTGCCATCACATCCTGGCTCCACCCCCCAGGAGGGTGTAGCAAGGACACCCCCAATCCAAGCACTAGACAATGAACCAATCACAAATGCACAATGCAAATACATGAGGCCTGGGGGCCACTGACATAAACCATGACAAGAGCTTTTGTGTATAGCTACTCACTAATATAAAAAGTGACTATGATAATTTGCCCTCTGCTTATACTACTGAAAGACATTTTCCTATAGAGAAGACAAAAGTAATCAGTAAGATTAAAAAAAATACCTTTGCTTAAAAAACCAGTGATTAGGAAACCCTGACCATTGGATTTCTCTGTGGAGGGCTCTTGTGAGCTGCTCCTCCAACCCCTGCCTCCTGTAAGGCCAGTTTTGCTGACTTGCTCTTAAACAGACTGATCAACAGTGATCTGGTGCCCAGCACGGTGGCTCATGCCTATAACCCCAGCTTGCTGGGAGGCTGAGTCAAGCGAATCACAACTTCCAGCCCAGCTTGGGCAATTCAGCAACTTCAGGAGACCCATTTCAAAATTTATGCAATTTAAAAAGGGCGGGGATGTGGCTCAGTGTGGAAGCCCTGGGTTCAATGACCACGACCCCACCTGCCCCAGCAGTCTGGGCCTTGGTGCTGCTTCAGGTAGAATAGATGAAAACCTCCCCCGGCAGCCAGGGTTGTGAGTGTTAGAGACTCCCCTTGCCAACCTTCACGTAGACTGCTGCACTGGAACTGAGAACTGAAGCCATCAAATGGAACTGGGGCAGATTTCTGTCCATTCCAAACATGACTGCAACATGATTTCCAGTCCCCCAGTCAAGAGGTGAAGGGTCTTTACCCCTAACTGCAGCGATTCTTTGCGATGGCCTGAGTGATGGAACTTCCAAGGTGAAGTCATACAAAACAACACGCTCCCATCCAAGTCTTTCTGTGTGAAGAGTGTTCCCTGGAATTATTTCAGTGCCGTGAACAAGGACCTGAGGTGACTGGCTAATGGCCAGGTGAGGGCCCAGCTGACCGCTGACGTCAGCAGCAGACACAAGTCCAGCCCCAATCTGGCTCCAAGTGAGAGCCTAAACCTGACTCCCCGCACTCATCCAATGCTCCCAAGCTAGGGAAATTGTCACAAAATGATTGTGGTTGACAGGCATTAAGGTTTGGGGTGACTCATTATGCAGGATTGGAAACAGTGTGATTCAGTAACTGCGAGTGGGGCTACCATCGTAACGCCTGTGGCAGAAGCGTGAGAGGCAGTCAAGACAACTTCTTCATCCCTGGGACACAATACCCCAGTGATTTAAAAGAGGACAAGGTTAGGCAGGCATGGTGGTGCACACTTGTAATTCCAGCACCTGGGAGACTGAGGTAGGAGAATTGCTGCTAGTTGGAGGCAAGCCTGGGCTACGTTGTAAGTTCAAGGCTGGTCTGAACTACACAGTGACACCTTGTCTCAAAAGAGAAAAAAAGGTTTACTTAGCTCTCAGTTTGTAGAAGTTTCAGTCTATAGTCTGTTGGTGCCAAGGCAGGGTGGTATGGCAGAAAGAAAGAGCTTATGGGATGGCAGCAGGAAGCAGAGAAAAATCAAGGGAAGGATCAGTGGACTAATCCACTGCTCAGTATCAAATCCCAGGACCCAGTCAGCTGCCAAAAGCCTAGGTTATGATTGCACAAGGCTTTGGGGGGCATCTAGATGTGAACCCTAACACACTGTTAGAGCCCCATGACCCTCAAAGTGGCTATTGTTGGTGCTGAGAGAAAATGAGTGGAATGCTGTCAGAAGCTGGATGAAAGGAGAACTTGTTATATGGTTATGAAAAATTGGGCAGCGTTTTACCTGTGGTACCATGGAAACAGATAATGTATTTAATGAACAGGTAGATCTAACTAAGGAGATTTCCAGACAGCTGTCACAAGTGTCACCTAGTTCCTTTAAGCTGCTTATCATTAGGCACAGACAGAGACAAGCACAAGAAAGAATTGCTACCCACTAAGGATTAGCAAAATTAAAAATAGAACCATCATATGATTCAGCAATCCTACTTCTGGGTGTATGTTCAAAAGGACTGAAAATGGGCCAGGCACAGTGGTGCTCAACTGTAATCCCTGCACTCACAAAGCTGAGGCAGGAAGATCACCACCACTTCTAGGCCCATGTAGACTTCATACAGAGTTCAAAGCTAGCCTGAACTACATAGTGAGACCTTGTCTCAAAAGAAAAAAGAAAGAAAAGGAATCTCAAGAAGATGTTTGCACATCTGTATTCTTCATAGCATTGTTCACAATAGTCAAGAGGTGGAAGCGACTGAATGCTCTCAACAGATGAGTGGATAAACAAAAAGTGACCTGTACACACAGGAGAATATTAGTCAGCCTTTAAAAGGAAAGCAGTTCTACCATATTACAACCCTAATAAACTTTAAGGACGTTATAGTAAGTGGAATCAGCAGTACAGTGCTACGTAGTGCCACTCATATGAGAGACCTAAAGAAACACAGTCACAGCCACAGAAGTGGAAAGTAGAGCATTGGTTACCAGGCCAGTGGGAGTCGGGGTGGGAAGCTGTTCTTTGGGGAAGGAGTGTGGAGTTTCAGGCACGCAGTGTAGGGGGCTCTGCATCTCATGTAAAATAAGGTGTGCATATTTGACAGTATTGTGCTGTGCACAATACTGAGACTCTGTCTCAAAACTATCAGGAGGGTGAAACATAGTATGTGGCTTTTTGCCACAATAAAAGATGCTAAAGCAGATGTAGTGGTACATGCCTGTAATCCCAGCACTCAGGAGGCTGAGGCAGGAGGATCACAGTAAGGCTGAGACCAGCCTGGACTAGGACTACATAGTGAGTTCAAGTCCAGCCTGAGCTGCATAGTGAGACTCTGTCTCAAAAAATATAATAAATATCATATCATATCATATCATATCATATCATATCATATCATATCATAAAATAGTGGCCCTGAAGCAAGGCCAGCAGACTGCTATAGCTGTTGGTTTCAAACAGGAGCCTAAAGAGAATTCTTTCTGTGGTCTGTTGGTCATTTCAGAACTTTGGAAATGTAATGGTCAATTCATCAGAAAGAAATAGCAAGGGAGTGTGGCAGACTTTCGGAGGCCTGCAGGAGAGAGACCCTGGCACCTTGGGACATGCACCATGCGGTTGACTCAGGGTGCCGGGAGAACTAGGAGCTCCTCCCCTCTCTGGGGGCAGCTGTGAGTGTGGCAGACTTTCGGTGGCCTAATGGAGAGAGACCCTGGCGCCTCGGGACCTGCACCATGCATCTGACTCCAGGTGCCGGGAGAACAAAGAACTCCTCCCCTCTCTGGGGGATGGCGGTGAGCTTGTCAGCCCAAGGGCTGAGAATCAAACATCTCATGTCGTCTTGTCCCAAGTCCCGTGTCCCCCCCACCCACTTAGCAAGTGGGAGCCAGTTAACTACACATCTTGTGAAAAGATTGGCTATGTTATTTAGTATGCGCTCCCCATATGCAAAGATATGGACAACCCACTTGGAAGAAACAGACAATATGACAGATAGTGAAGATCTCTGGTTGTCTAGCTTTGAAATCTATGCTTTCTTATGTCCCGTTCTGTTCTGTTTTGTTGTGTTTAATTTTATCCCCATTTAAAATAAAATTAAAAAAAATAAAATAAAATAAACACCCAGGACCTTCTCATTCAAATACAATCTTTTTTTTCTTCTAAATTTTCAGACGCTCAGAGAAACACAATATTAAAATCACGAAATAACTTTTAGGCAAGGATCTATGTTAAGAGAACAGAACCTAGAGAGGAACCTGAGAATGTAAAGCTCTTTAGGATTCCCCCAAATTTTAAGAAGTATGTAACAGACCTTTTGAAATAAATAAAAGTCTGAGAATCTTAAATGTATGGTTTGAGGTATCCTTTAACTTAAACAAGAATCTTAAAGTTGTCACGAGCTACTTTATAGGATGTCAAGTTAAAAAGGGCTTATCTTTGTGATAGTTGTGAGAATAGCTCTTAAAATCCATCTAAAAACCCCAATAAAGTCAGGCATGGTATAAAGTGCATGCCTGTAATCCTAGCACTCCGGGGAAGACTGATGCAGGAAGATTCACATGAGCTCAAGGCCGCTCTGGGCTTCATAGTGAGTTCAAGACCAACCTAAACTACCTTGTCTCAAAAAAATATATATGTTTTTTTAAGTCAGGCATAGTGGTATATGCTTGTAATCCTAGAACTCAAGTTGAACATTGCCACGAATTAAAGGTCAGGCTGGAGTACATAGTGAGTTCAAGACCAGCTTCAAATATGTAGTGAGACCCTTATTAAAATAAGGATAAAAGAAAACCTCCAAAAAAGTAAAACAAAAAAAATAAGAAAGAAAAACCACTCACTGCAAACACCAACTACTCTTTAAAAAAAGAAAAAAAATCTAGCTCTGGAAACTGACATTGGTTGATATAACTATCAACTAAATTGTAGACCAGAAGTCTTGCTTTTTGTCCATCTTATACCCACTGGCTTTTAAAGATGTATTTATTCCATTTATATCTAATGTGATTATTGATATGGTTGAGTTTATGAATCCCATCTTGCTTTTTAATAAAAAATTAGTTCTTGCTCTTTCCTTTTTGTATGACTCATATAGTATTTTTAATATTTTGTTTTACATAGTTATTCACTTTTTAACAATCTCTCTGTTGGTTTTATAAGTTCCTCTAGACATTTTAACCTTTCTCAAATACCATAGTCAATCTTCAAATAGCATTCAACTTTACGAACAGTATAAAAACCTCTCAACTATTTACTTTTATTACCTAATTCTATCCTTTATGTTTTATTATATTTCCCCTCTACATCTGCTATAAAACCTAAATGTGTTGTTAAGTTTTGGGATTTATTTTTTTAAGACAGAGTCTCTCTGTGTAGTTGTCCAGGCTGGCCTTAAACTCATGGTGATGGTGAGCCTCCTGCCTCAGCCTCTTGAGTGCTGGAATTACAGGTATGCACCACCACCCTGGCTTGTTTTGTTTTTTTTGAGATAGGGTCTCAGTATATAGTTCAGGCTGGCCTTAGATCCTCCTGCCCCAGTCTCCCACATACTAAGAATACAGGTGTGTACCAATGTGCCTGGCATGATTTTTGTTTAAAAATATCAAACATCAATCTTTTATTCAGTATGAGGGGTTGAAATTTAGGGCCTCCCTCACCCTATATAAACACTCACTATATAGCTGAGCTATATTCCCCAGCCAATTTTATTTTTATTTTGAGAGACATTTTCACTTGCTGGGCTCAGACTCCTGAGTAGCTGGGATTATGGGCATGGACTATAATTCCTCAAGAAAACTTTAAAACTAAAAATTTAAATGTTTTTTAAATGACTGTTTTGAAGTTTCTTTAAACAACACCTTACCTTTTCTAGCCCTCTATTCCTTCCTCTGTGTATCAGGTTTCAGTTGGCATCACTTCCATCAGCCTGAAAAACTTGTAATACAGGTCTGGTGGAGATAACTTGTATCAGCTTTTATTTTTTTAGGACAGAATCTCATTATGTATTTCGGGTTGGCCTTGAACTCATGGCAATCTTCCTTCTTCAGACTCCTGAATGTAGGGATTACAAATGTGTGCCATCTTGCCCGACTACCAGCTAGTATTTACCTGAAAATCCTGAAAATGTCTATTTTGCCTTGACTTTTGAAGAATTTTTTTTCCTGCACTGGGATTTGAACACAAGTCAAACACAAGTGCACTGAGTTACATCCCCAGCCCTTTTTTTGACACAGGATCTTGCAATGTAGTCCAGGCTGACCTTGAATTTATTGTGATTTTCCTGCTTCAGCTTTCTGATTGCTGGGGTTACAAGCATGTGCCACTACACCCAGCTTAAAATTTTGAGACAGGGTCTTATTAAGTGACTATGTTGCCCAGGCTGGGCTCGAACTTCATCTTCCTGCTTCAGCCTACGGAGTAGCTAGGATCACAGGCATGTACCATCATGCTTGGCAAAGGCTATTTTCACTGCAGATAAAATTCTATATTAAATTTCTTTCTTTCAGCACTTTATCTTCTATTTTTATCTATCTCCCCTTGTTGCTTCGGAAAATTACTCATTGTTTCCTGTACTTAGTGTCTTCTTTTTTCCTCTCAGTGCTTATTATTTATTTTTTATGTTGAGACAGGGTGTATAAATTACTAAATTTCCCAGGCTGGGCTCCAAACTGTGATCCTCCTATCTCAGACTCCCTCAGGGCTGGGATTACAGTATGTACCACCACACCTGGCTTTTCCTTTGTTTTTTAGCTCTTTGGTTGTGATGTACTAACATGTTTTTCTTTCTGTTTTCTGTAATCAAGTTCATTGATTCTTTTTCCTGCTTTGTCTGGTTTGCAGTTAAACCTGTCTAATGAATTCTTTTTGATGTCATACTTTTTCTTTTTTCGGTACCCGGGGATCTAACTCACAATCTCGCACTTGCCAGGCAGGCACTTACACCAGCTAAATCTCCAGCCCGATGTCATTCTTTTTATTTCTTTTATATGTGGTGTGGTTTTAGGGATTAAACTAAGGCCCTTGCTCGTGCTAGGCAAGTACTCTTCCACTGAGCTACATGCCACCCCCACTTTTTTTTTTTAACAAGGTTTTATAGAGAACCCTTTCCCATCCTACTTGTGGTTCAGGAAGGTTTATTTATAATTGTAATCCCAAGGAGAAGTTATTGGAATTCTAGTGAGTTAATTCCAATCTACCACTTTCAGTACAACACATACAGAGAAGAAAGACACTAAGACATATATACAGTTGTGGAGAGCCAAGGGGTCTGAAGTCTAGCCAAGATGGTGGTTCGCCGGAACAAAGGGCTCACCCACCCAAAGCCCAACCTGGGTTTTATTAATTCTTCATGAGGGTAGTGGCTTGGGGGTGAGTGACAGTGAGAATGCCAGAAATAGGAGACTGCCAAGACTACCCAGAGCTGGGCTAGGTAGGAGGTCTGTGACCACCTCTGTGATAAGCAGAGGGCAAGAAATGCAGAGAAAGCAATCTGTTTAACAACTGAGGATCTAATAATTTGACATCGGTGCTTCAGTTCTGATGTACAATCCTGTTTGCCCTGGGAAATCATAGCCTCTTTCTCGAGGCCAGCCAACAGTGTGGAGTAAGGCTGTCCATCCCACCAGACTCAATCACGTATTTGGGGAGTCACCGGGTGGGATTACACTGACTTGTCGCTTTGCTTCAGAGATTACACATCAGCTCCTCGGCCAGCCCAGTCTACATTTCTTAAAGCCCATTGAAGGGACAGAGAAATAACCTAGCCAGCTCTGTACATATCAATATGTGGAGATAGGGCCTAGTTTATCCAAAATGGAGATAGTTGATCTTCTCAAGTAGAGTCATCTCTGTGGTTTCCCACAAGGTTTTACATGTATTAAAGGCTGGAAAAGAAGTACACTCTGCAGAGTGGAGAAGGCCACTGAAAGTGCTTACAGTGGCAATAAGGTTAATGGTGGAGGTCTATTACATCTCCTCCAGTCTTCAGGCAGACGTCAGATCTAAGCTATCCTATCAAAAACCTGCTTAATCTCATGCCAGAAGAACTGAAGACAGAATTTTCTGATTGGCCCCATGCGTATGATTGGGAACTTTTTCTGTGCATGTGTCCTGGATCTAAAGCAAAATTGAAGTTTGCTTTTTTGAAGAGGAGCCTCAGTTCTTCCAGAGATTTACAGGAATAGTTCTTCTCTTCGGTGGTCTTGTTCATCAGACAGTTCAGGTAGAGCTGGTTTTATCCTAGAAAGGTGAATCTAGAATGAGAGCAACCTACCTAGGAAGACACATTGGTTCTAGGTATTGTAGAATTTCCTGCTTGTGTTTGTAGATAATTGCTTATTAGTTAGCTAGTCCTTTTCTTACCAGATCACTGCATGGACATGTAGCATCAGAAAGGTGAATTTGGAGTTTGCCTTTGGATATCTTTCTTGGACAAAGCTATTTCTATCGGTGAACCCATACTTCCTCAGGGCCTTGGAGAGGCAGGTCAGTGATGTACTGACTACTTGCATAGGTCTGGTAAATGACCTATTCACAAGAATGGCTAACATTTAAGTCTGTAGGCATTAGTGAGGTAGGATTAAGAGCAGTGCGAATCTTCATGGCAAACTCAGGGATGTCTTTTAAAAAGCATGGCCTGATATGTGTAATGCTGTTCCCCTGTCGACTATAAGTAAACTTTGTCTCAAGAATAGTCCTGACCTGATAGTGTGTCAAGGCTTCTAGCTTTTGTCTTAAAGTTAGTTTTGTAGCTTCTTCTATTAGCATAGCTGTAGCTGCCATCGCCCTCAGGCAGGATAGCCTGGTATAGTTCCAACAAGTAAAATCCACCTTAGCTTTTTGCCAGAATTGAAGAATTTTTCCCAACTTTTTTTCTAGTAAATTTCTTCTTAGTGAAAGAATAGGACATTGTGGGATGATTAAAAATTCATGGTTGAACATCTGCTCTTCTAATTGATGTGTAAGAGAAAGTGTAAAGAAACTGACTAGGGTAACCCTCAATCCCAATTATAGCTACATATCTAGGGAATGGTTTTCCAGAGAAGGAAGCTTTTGTATCTATAAAGAAAATGAATTTGCCAACCCATGACATCCATTATCACCTGCAATTTCTCATGGGAGACTGAAGATGTCCATGGACAGGGACATTGCAGATTGCTCAGGATCCCTTCAGTCCCCTTCAGAATGGGAGGTGAGGTTTTGCTGGCCTATCTCTTTTCTCAGGGGAGGAGACAATCAATCCTCCAGTGCCCTGAGTCAGACACATGAATCACCAGACAAGGCCTGTGGCTTGGTACAGTTGTGTGCCCAGTGTCCAGTTTCCTTGACTTAATCTGTGCTGGATATTCCCTTGGATGCCTTGGGTGTGCTTAAAGCATTGCCATTGTGACACTCATAATTTTGGTCTGTCTTTTTTCTTAGCCCTTCTCCTTCCATCCGCATCTAGATCCTGATTGTTGAACACAGTAAAGGTCACGTCCAGAAGTTAGGTCATGAGTGTCTGAGGTACAGCAAGTGGCCAAGACAAATTGAACATCTTGCCTCAAGGAGTCAAAAGCAAGAGTCTAAGTTTGTAACCACCTGAAAACCTACCAGGATCTTCTGGAAACTGGACTAACCATTTTCTGTATTTTGGGGTTTTTACCACTGAAAAGGGAACCTGAACTCAAGTAGTCCTCTCTGCTTCAGGGACCTCCCTTACGGGCAGGATGAGCTGCTGTATGGGGCTAAAAGCTAAGGAGTACAAGGAGGAGACTGATTTATTGGCCTGAGAACTATAATGAGGAGTGTGAGGAGACCTCCCAGTGTGGTTACTTTCATTAAACAGGTGAGAGAGAACCATATCCCCTTGAGAAGGTGAGGGTCTGAGGATAGGATCATGATATCAATTTCCTCTTTATTCTACTTGAGAAACAATATTCCTCCCATTTATCCCAATGATAAAAACTTTTGTGATTACTTAATTCAAGGCAATAGAGATAGAAACTTCTTGTTAAGCATTTAAGCAAGAAAAAGAAAAATTTAGGAAGTTCTAAGTATAAGGATAGGTTTTTGTTATCTATTGACTCCAACTCTGCTTTTGCATACTCAGAGCTAGCTGAGTTGGCCTTTATGATTATTTCCTTTGTTCCTCAGGGCCTCAGGCACAAGTTTCTAAATTATCTATATTTCTGTTAGAAGAAACAGTGAGGGGATCTAACCTCATTTAGAAGCGATGGGGAGAAAAGATTCTGGTTCCCTAAAAGTAGACATTACCGCTTATATGTAAGAGTGAGATTTTCTGGTACCTATGAGATCAGCTGGAAAAGAAAAGGCAGACGAACATGGCAGAACCGCATGACTGACTCCATATGGTGAACTAAAATGGCTGCCAAGCATGGCAGAAGGTGGACTGGGATGGCTCCCTTAGGTTTTAAGAAACAAGGCACTGAGAATGTGACTCATAAATGATACCCAGATATAAAACATCTGATGAGACTTTGAGCACAAAAAAGGGCAGGCTAGCATAGGTGGTTACTCAAGCAGGAGACCAAGCTATTTTTCTCTGAACAGTGAAGAAACAAAGTATCAGAGAGCACAAAAACATAGGAGCAGTCAGGTGTGGTGGTACACACCTGTAATCTCAACACTCAGGAGACTGAGGCAGGAGGATCACATGCTTGAGGCCAACCTGGGCTACATAGTGAGTTTGAGCATAGGCACCTACATGGCAAGTGTGAGGTTGTGAGTTCAATCCCCGGTACAAATAAAATAAAATAAAATAAAATAAAATAAAATAAAATAAAATAAAACAAAACACATAATGAGTTTGAGGTCAGCCTGAACTACTTAGTGAGACCTTGTCTTAAAAAAAGAAGGCAGAGGGGGACAAAAGGCATACTGAAGTCTAGGTCACATACATGTAATGTGCATAGTTTGCAAAAGCTCTCTTGGTCCTATTGATATTTAGGAAACAAAACCCCCAACCTACTAGATGTCTGGTATGAATTTGTGTTCTCTAAAATTGAAGAATGAATTTTAGGAACAATGGAGGTTAGAGAATATATTTATTGAGAGAAAGAAAGCTTTTGTCCGAGAGAGACAGAAGGGGTCCCAAGTGGGTTGCCAAGGACCTGCTTTTTCTAGGGACTTTATAGAGAAAAAGCACAAGGTGAGGTGGGTCTAAGGTGAGGGAAAATGGAAAATCACAATGCGGGCATGAGATGGGACAGAACTATGGTCAATCAATAAGATTACAAGTACAATTGCTCAGGTAAAATTGATTAAATCAGGATCAAATGGGGAGGCAAGTCACATAGCAAGTGGACATGAAACAGAACAGGGCCTTTTCTTGTAGGGGCTGGGTTAGTGGCTCCTTCTGGCTTCCTCAAGGTGATTGATACCTATTTAGAATATCAACCCCTGATGTTTATTCCTTAGGAAGTATGTGGGTATATTTGTTTTATCTTTTGTCTTGAGGCCTGGCCCACAGTGGGAGGTGTCTGTCTTCCCCAGGGTTGCAAGGTATGTGGTCTTCTGCATTGGCTCCCTCGAGGACCTAGCCTGTCTGTCTGAAATTCTATAACATTTCTATCTAACTTAGCTACCTGTAACACCAGCAAAGTCTAAAATGGCTCATTCTGCAACTGGGCCAAAGATAGATGCCCCAGCAGCCCCCAACCAACTTGTACCCACACTGAGTGACCAAAACTGACTCTGTATTTACAGAGGTCACATGCTTCCCCTTCCTTCTCAAACGTGGTGAGATACATTAAGGAACTGTTCTTGGAGCCAGGACAAAACTTTCTGAATTCCTCAGTTTCCATTTTTTTCCACCCTCTAGCTCCCTGCCTATCCTTGACAACAAATCAGAAAAAAAGTTAAAAGGACTTGAGTTTTCTGACAGATGAAAGCCTGAGTGGGAGGAAAGGGGGGAAAGAAAAAAAAGTAAATCATAACCTCCTTCTCAGCTTGGATATGCAGCTGGGTATGGTGGGCTGTACTTGTAATGCCAGCATTTGGGAGGCTGAAGCAGGAGGATTGCAGCAACTTCCAGGCCAGTCTGTACTATATAAGGAGTTCAAGACCTGCCTGGATTACATAGTGAGACCCTGTAACAAAACAAAACAAAACAAAACAAAACAAAACAAAACAAAACAAAACTTTTGCCTAAAGGACCCTGCCTCCTGGCTGCCTTCACCAAAAGTGTTACCAGGGTTCTGGGGTGTTGTGAATTCATCTCAATTCTTTCCAGGTTCCTGCTGTCCCGAACAAAGAATTAGTTAAGACATATGCAAAAGGCAGCAAGATTTCACACTTATTAAAGGTAGGAAAAGAAATATGATCTGCAGAATGAGGGTGAGCCAATTAAAAGTAGGAAAAGAAGTAGACTCTGTAGAAAGCAAACCACTAAAAGAGCTTAAAGTAGCCAATCCCTCATTTTATTTTTATTTCCTTTGAGGCAGGGGTGCATTGATTTCTGGTAACTTTCTATATCCTAATAGGATAAAGTCTAATCGCCTTATTTTCTCATTTATTGTTAAAATACTTTTCCATATTACCATAAACTGTTGCTAATAATCATTTTTAATAGCTATAAAATATTTCATTTGCCAGATTACCCATTGTTATGTTGGTAGACCTTTGACTGGTTTCCAATTTTTGTTCTTTAATATATAAAAAACAGTAGATGTATTGGTTAGAGTTTTCTGCAGGAAGGGAATCAATAGAAAGTATATCTATAATTAGGCAATAATATAATCTATAAAATATAATCTATAATTACACAGGGGATTTACTAGGCAGGCTTACTAGGCAGGAGAGCCCACAGTGGCCGCCTGCACGCTGGAGGGCTAGAGGCTGCAACAGCTGCTCAGCCCGGGGAGCTGGAAGCCGCAGAGCCGCAGGATCGAGGCTGCAGGGCCAGCCGTAGGTCAAAGCCCTGGACTCCCTGGAGAGTTGCTGGTGTGGGTCTGTTGAGCCAGAGGTGTGCTCGTCCAAGAGGACTGGAGCTCTTCAAACTTGCACCAACTTCCTGCCTCTTTCCCTTTCATCCTATCCCGGCTATAAGTGAGGTGGGTCTCCCTCCTCAGTTCCTTGGCCAGATGACTCCCAGAGGCCAGTCATTTCTACTACTACTACTACTACTACTACTACTATTATTATTATTATTATTTTGGTGGAGAGGGGAGACAGGATCTCAGTATGTGGCCCAGGCTGACTACTTCCTGCCTCAGTCTCCCACGTGATGGAATTACAGGTATGCATGCCCAGGCCAGGCTCCAGACCAGCCGTTTCTGGAAACACCCTCCGATTCAGCCAAGAGTGTTTTACTAATCTACTAGATGTTTTCTAATCCAGTCAGGTTAACATTTCACAGTTAACAGTCTTGGTAAAGAATGAAGAGGCTGGGTGTGATGGCACAGATTTGTAATCCCAGCCCTGGGGGTGGGGTAGGGATGCTGAGTCAGGAGGATCTCTCGGAGTTCAAAGCCAGTTGGTGCTACATAGTTCTGTAAATTCAGGTCACTGAAACTACATATTGAGACCTTGTCTTGAAAAACCTAAATAAATGAATAAATAAATAAAAGAAATTAATATTTTCTTTTAGAAATGAATGTCCCTTTTCTTGTCAGGCTTGTAGGGCAAGGGATAAATCCACGTGCTTCTGGTCAGTATTGAGCTGGGCCTGGGCTTTGCCACCTTATTGCCTGGCTTAGTTCTGTGAATGTGTTAGTGGTAGCATGAGGACTGTCTCCCTGCAAGGCTTGAGCCTTGAGAAAAGAAAAAAGGAAAGTTTTCGGAGACCGAATGTCCTTTCTCACTGGGCTCTGACTTCCGACTGATGGTGAGCGCTTCACTTCCCGTGGCAGCTCCCCAGCTTTGGGACTGTTGTAGTTCCCTTGGCCCGAGGACTGGCCCCAGCTCTCCACTCCAGGAGACCTGCCTGCCCTAGGGACCTGACACTGTCTTAGAGGACAGCTAGCTTCCTCGTGGTGCCAACCCGCGTGGCTCCAGCAGGGTCTCCTTCACCTCTCAATCCCCTCCTTCAGCACTGGAACTGAAGACCATGGGTATCAGGTGCCAACTGCCTTGGCCTCTGCTGCTCTGTCCTGCATTCTGAGACAGCTGCCTGTCTTAAGAGAGACTCTGTGTCTCTAAGAATAGGTCACTCCACTCTGCCATTTTGCTGTCACTGGCATAGTACCATCTGCCACACCTGGAGGGGAGTTACTGGAAGAAGTAAGTACAGACTGAATGTAGTGACACATACCTGTAATTGTAGCACTCTGGGAGGCTGAGGCAGGAGGATTACAACTTGGAGCCCAGACTGAAAAACTTAGGGAGATCCTATCTCAAAAGGTCTTTTTTTTTTTTTTTTTTTTTTTTTTGGTACCGGAGATTGAACTCATGACCTCACACTTGCCAGGCAGGCGCTTAAGCCTCTGAGCTAAATCCCCGGCCCCTCAAAATGTCAAAAGCAGAATAAAAGGACTGAGGATGTAGTTCAGTATAAAGGCCCTGGATTCAACCTCTAGTACCACCCCCACCACCAAAAAGAAGTTCTAATCTGCCT
>PVJX010010384.1:0-27500 GCA_004027295.1 Dolichotis patagonum | reverse complement strand
TGACTCTAAAAAAAAGAAAAACAAACATGGTATAATATGTACCATGTGGCATACATACCATTTGCATTATATTGATTTTTTTTTGTACCAAGGATTAAACGCACAACCTTGAGCTTGCCAGGCAGGTGTTTATACCACTAAGCTAAATCCTTGGCCCTGTATTATTTCTTCTCAGTAATTTTTCTTTTGAGACAGGGTTTTGCTAAGCAGTTCAGCCTGGCCTTGCACACATTATGTAGCCCAGGCTGACCTTGAACTTGCAGTGATCCTCCTGCCTCAGCCAACCGAGTGTTGGGATTACAGTTGTGCATCACCACACCTGGCCCTCAGTGATTTAGGAATGACGTAGAGTCCATGGGGGTGACATGTGTGGGTTATATACAAACTCTGTGCTGCCGTTCTACATAAAAACCTGAGCACCCTGGATTTTGGTATCTTCAGAGGATGCTGGAACCAATTCATCTGCAGACAGACACTGGGATATTCCTACTTTTTGGCTGTCATGAAGAATGTTGCTCTATGCATAGTGATGTGCAAAAGTCTGAGATCCTGCTCTCAGGAGTTTTTGGGGCCTAAATTCAGAAGTGGAATTGTCGGATCTGCTTGTAACATTTCCAGGAGATCCAGAGCATTTTCTATAGTTGTACTATTTTGTATTCACAGCAGCAGTGCTACTAGGCTCTCAGGTTTGTAATCCTTGCTGCTCTCCACAAAACCTGAGACGATCGTCAGTGAAAAGGTAAAAAAAATGTTTCTTTAAAGCTAATTCCAGTCAAAAGTGGTGGTGCATGCCTGTTGTTCCAACACTGGAAGGCTGAGGTAGGAGGATTACAAGTTCAAGCCCAGCCTGCAAAACTTATTCAGGCCCTGTTCCAAAAAAGTAAAATTAAATTTATAAAGGGTTGGGGATGTGGCTCAGTATGAAGGCTCTGGGTTCAATCCCCAGTACTGGAGAAAAAGAAAGAAAAAAAAAGAAGAAAGAAAGAAAAGAAAAAAAGAAAGCTAACTTTGAAGGAAAGAAAGGGACCTCTTCTTGCCCCAAATCTCCATCTCACTGTATTTAGGTGTGCAAGGGCTTTTATCACTTTTATAGTAAGGAATGGAGAGGAGAGAATGGAATATAGCTTTTTTTTTTTTTTTTTTTTTGGTACCGGGGATCGAACTCATGACCTCACGCTTGCCAGGCAGGCACTTGAGCCACTGAGCTAAATGCCCGGCCCCGAGAGGAGAGAATGTAATGAGACAATAGACAAGGAAATTTTGGCACCTTTGCATTCTACTATCACCCCAAATTTTTGGCTCCTTTTTTTTTTTTTGTAGAGATGAAACCGACCTCCAGCACTGCATATTCTTTTTAGTGTCTTTAGCTGTGTTGATTCGTGTCCTGAATCAGTCGCAAACGTTTATCCTTCATGATCATTTTGACTTTGGAGGAGAAACAGAAGTTTCATGGTGCCAGATGCTGAGTAAGGAGGATGAGGGCACCCTGTAATGCTTTCGTGAGCCTGTTTTCTGCTTTTCCATTAGATGACACACAGCAGCAGCATTCACTGTATTTTTGACCACACCTTATAAAGACACTCGCGAAAGAAGAATTCCAGAACTGCTTCACTAAGTGGCAAGAAAAATGGGATGCATTAGAAAGGAGGGGGAGTTTTAAAATATTTTTTTAGTTTTATGGAAAAAGGTAAAGCAAAATTTCATAACAAAATAATAGAAGACTAACAATAGTTAATACGTTGCATATGTTATCTTTAAAATAGTTATTCAGAGTACAAGATGTGGGCTTTAAAATTTCTCTGATGGGTATTAGTGCAAGCTTTTCTTTCAATGAGTTAAGAGACACTAGTTGTATAAGTGACTTGCATTCTTTTTCCCTTTTCCCTTCAATCCTCCCCTCTTTCAGAAGGGATGTTGGAGCTGTTGAAGCTGAATACACGTGCAGGGCTGTGGCATGGCCCCGGGCGTGGCTGAACTGAGAATGAGGAGACACCTCAGGGGGCAAGATAGGCCACAGCTGAGGCCACCTAGAGACTTTCTGGATAGTTTTCCTTAATTAGCATCGCCTGTTGCTCTGAGGGGTCCTTGAACCCCTCCCAAGATCCTGTTCAGGTTTCCTCTATTGTCCACTCAACTCCTTGCTTGTTCTGATTAAATACAAGCTGCCCAGCATCAGTTGGCTGGCCGGCT
This sequence comes from Dolichotis patagonum, assembly GCA_004027295.1. NCBI lineage: Eukaryota > Metazoa > Chordata > Mammalia > Rodentia > Caviidae > Dolichotis > Dolichotis patagonum. The sequence continues at coordinate 25,310 of PVJX010010384.1, read as the reverse complement.
AGCAGAGTTAGAGTGCTGCCAGGGATCTCACTCCTCCTGCAGCCCTAAAGACCATGCCGCTGTTTAGCCCCTTTGTCAAATATCAGTGGCTGAGTGTCTTTATACTTTTACTTGCATCTTCTAATCTGTTCCATTGGTCCTCAGGTCTATTTCTTTGCCAGCACCACGCTGATTTTATCACTGTGGCTTTGTAGTACAGTTTCAAGTCAGGAATTGAGATGCCTCCTGCCTTGTCTTTATTGCCCAGAATTGCCTTTGCTATTCTAGGTTTCTTCTGGTTCCAAATGAGTTTTAGGAGTGTTTTCTCTAGATCTGTGAGATATGTCAATGGTATTTTGATTGGGATTGCATTAAATCTGTATAACAGTTTGGGGAATATGGCCATTTTCACGACGTTGGTTCTTCCAAGCCAAGAGCATGGAACATCTTTCCATTTTCTGATATCCTCTTCAATCTCCTTTTTTAACATAGTATAATTTTCAGTATATAGGTCTTTTACATTTTTAGTTAGGTTGATTCCTAAGTATTTCATTTTTTTAGATGTTATTGTGAAGGGTGATATTTCCATAATTTCTCTTTTGGTGAATTACTTGTTTGTGTACAGGAATGCTATTGATTTTTGAGCGTTGACTTTGTAGCCAGCTTCACTGGAGGAAGGATAGCCTCTTTAATAAATTGTGTTGGAAAAATTGGCTCTCCACATGCAGAAGACTGAAACTAGATCCATGCCTATCACCATGCACAAAACTAAAGTCTAAATGGATCAAAGACCTAAACATTAAAACAGAAACACTAAATCTACTAGAAGATAAGGTAGGTAGAAATCTTGGAGACATAGGGGTAGGCAGAAATTTCATGAACATAACGCAAACTGCACGGGAAACACTTCAGAGAGTCAACAACTGGGATCTCATATTATTGAAAAGTTTATGCACTTTAAAAAAAATCACCATCAGAGTGAAAAGAAAACCCACAGAATGGGAAAGAATTTTAACTAGCAACCTCTTCAGACAAAGGACTTATATCAAGAACATATAAAGAATTGAAAAACATCACCCCCCCAAATTCAAAGACCCTCTCCAAAAATGGGCAGCTGAGATGAACACACAGTTCTCAGATGAAGATATACAAATGGCAAATACATGAAGAAGTGTTCACCATCACTGGTCATTCGAGAAATGCAAATTAAAACAACACTGAGATATCATCTCACACCGGAAAGAATAGCTGCCATCAAGAAATCAACTGATAACAAATGTTGGCGAGGCTGCAGGGAAAAAGGAGCACTGCTTCATTTTTGGTGGGAGTGCAGACTGGTGCAACCACTATGGAAATCAGTATGGAGAATTCTCAGAAGACTAGGAGTTGAAGCTCCATTCAACCCAGCTATTCCCCTCCTGGGTATTTTCCCAGAAGAACTGAAAAGTTCATATTACAGTGATATATGTGCACCCATGTTCATAGCAGCCCAATTTGTGATAGCTAAATCTTGGAAACAACCAAGATGCCCATCAACTGCAGAATGGATGAAAAAGATGTGGTATTTTTACACAATGGAATGCTACTCAGCTATAAAAAAGGATGATCTTGAGGCCTTCATAGAGAAATGGAGTCAACTTGAGGCCATCCTCACTAGTGAAATAAATAAGAATCATATTTATAAATATCACATTGTTTCTCTAGGGTAAAAATGTAAGAATGTAAAACCTTAAATAATGTAAGAGTAGTAAAACCTTAAATAATTGTAATTGTAATTGCTACTGTAAAAAAGAGAGGAAAAGGAAGTGCTCTAAAGGATATAATTGCACGTAAGTTTAAGTGTGTAAGATAGATGACCATACTAGTGTTTTTCTTAGATGGTTGAGCAGAACTGTTAACAGTCTCATTGTTTGAATGTCTACTTTGTATGCTCTAATTCTGTAACTTGAACAACTATTTCCAGTGATGAGAGTATGTAACATATCAAGTGGTGATTTCTTAGTGTTTTTGTTGTTGTTGTTGTTGTTTTGGGGTTTTTTTTGTCTGTTTTTGATTCTTTTATTTTTTTCCCTTTGCAATTATGTATTGTCGCTACCATTTTTCTGTTTTGTCTGGTTGTTTTTTTTCTTTTTTCTCTTTAAATAAAATTTAAAAAAAAAAGATCATGCCACTGGTCTCATTCCTTTGAGCCTTCGCCGTGCACCGATTTGGGGGGTTGAGGATCTAGGCACAGACTCCAAGAGAGGAGGACTATTTTGAGGGGATTTAATAGCAATGTCTCTTTTACTGTAAACATAAAAATTTAAACATATAGTTTATTTGGTACCGGGGATCAAACTCACAACCTCACACTTGCCAGGCAGGTGCTTATGCCACTAAGCTAAACCCCTGGCCCTTAAACATATATTTTGAGACAGATATGATAGTGCATGCCTGTAATCCCAGCACTTGAGAGGCTGAGTCAGGAAGATCACCACAAGTCTGAGGCCATCCTGGTTTATATAGCGAGACCCCGTCTCAAAAAAAAATTTTTTTTATCCCACTACACATATACACAATGGAATACATATGAACCATAAAAATGGTGAAATTCTGTCATTCAAGACAACATGGTTGAACTATTGTGTGACATTATATTAAGTGCAGTAAGCCAGGCACAAAAAGACAAATACCACATGATCTGTTATATGTGGAATCTAAAAGAATTGATTTCATGGAAATCGTGAGTAGACTCGTAGGCAGAGGCAAGGTGGGAAGAAGGCTGGCTGGCAAGTATAGTGTTCCAGTTATGTAACTAGGAGGGCCAATTTCTGGTGTGCTGTTAAGCAGCAGGTGACTTAAGCTAACAGTAAGATACAGTACACTTCCGTTTTGAATTTCTTCACCACAAAGTAATCATATTTAAGATGATCAACATGCTAATTACACTGATCTTTCTCACAATATGTGTATCAAGGCATCACATTGAACTTCAAACTGTGTTCAATTATTACATGTCAGTCAAAACTAAAACTTTAAAAAGTGTATATAAAGTTTGGCATGGTGGTGTATGCCTATAATTCCCAGGTATTTGGGAGGCTGAAGTAGGAGGATTGTATATTTGAGGCCAGCCTGGGCAATTTAATGACGCAAGTATTTCCTCCTTTTCCACAGCTTACCTTTTCACTCTGTTGATTGTATTGTTTAATGCACAGAGGTTTTAATATTTTTGTTTCATTTTGTTTTCTTGAAATAGGATCTTTCTCTGTAGCCCAAATTGGCCTTCAACTCACTAGGTAGCTCAGGCTGGTCTCAAACTTGCAGTGATCCTCCTGCCTCAGCCCTTGAGTGCTGAGATTATAGCCATGCACTGCCACACCTAGCTAAATCTTTATGTAGAAGAATCATACATTCTTTTCATTGGTTAAGATCAGTGTGGCATATGGATTACGACTATAGCAACCAAAAAAGAATGCTGGGCTCCTCTATTCAATGTATTCACAATAATTTGGCAGTATCTCTGGACATATCACTGTTGATCATTTGTGATTCTTTCCCCATCAATAAAACATATGATGTCTTCATCAAAAACAAATTATAAAATCTTTTCAGACTTATTTACTTAATTATTTATCAAGACAGAATCTTGCTATGTAGTTCAGGCTGGCCATGAACTCACCATGTAGTGCAGTCTGCCCTGGAACTCATGGTAATTATTCTGCCTAAGTCTCCCAAGTACCGCAATTACAGGCAGTGTCACTACACCCAGCCTCGGCCTATTTAAAAAAAAATCTTCAGAGTGAGAAGCTTATCTTAAGTTTACTATGTTTTCTGAGCAGGTGTGATTTCACGTGTATTTAAGTGGTTAGTTAATAAAAATCTACTATTCTGAGTCTATTTCCAGAACTTTCTGAGAGTGATAGTACGTCATATCAACCACTTGTTGCCTCATGATATCATTAGATCCATTTCATTATCCAAAACATGGCTCAGCATCACTTTAATAAGAAAAACCATCCAAAACATCCTTTTTCTAATAAATCCCCCTTCAGCCTCCACCAAATGTACTGATTTACTGGTAATTACCAATGTCAAGTGGTTGATTAGAAGTAATATTGCACAGAGATAAATTTAAAACAATTTCATTATATTGTCAAATTGTATCATACTATGAAACTTCCTAAAGTTCGTATCATGTCCTAGTAGATTGACCCAGGGGACACATCTGTGATATTTAATACATGGACCTCTGGGAACATTTCAGAACCAAACTTACATTTGGGACGGACCAAATGTAAGAAACAAGATATCCTTGATTCTCTCTGCTTATAAAAGCAGAGCAACATGTCACTGCAGAATTCCAGCCCTGTGAACATAGCTGCTGTTACCCTAGAGTAGTAACTAGGAGAGCCACTGTCTCTGTTAGAGGACCATGAAAGTTTCCAGAACATGCAGTATATAAATAAAGTTCAAATAGCCCTCTGTCCTGTGGAAAGTTCCACTGGACTGATGACTTGTACCCATTGTATCACTGCTTTCAGGAACTAGGATTTGATTCTGAATGTGACTGTGTACAATGATTAAATATTGCATTGCAAAGCCAAATGGAATTACTCCAACAAATCAACTCTCCAAATAAAAGGAGGCAATGCATAATGTTTTTATTATCTATTTTGAATCACGTTCCAAAATGAATACCTAAGTTTTGTAACTGATAATAGTCAGATGGGGCTAATGATGGTGGGGGTAGGGAAGGGAAAGACCGGAGACTGATTCTGAATTGTATTTTTGCTGCAGTTCAATCAAGAACTCTGCCTATCTATGTTAGTCAGCTTTCCACCACTGTAACAAAACTGCTGAGATAATCAATTTACAAAGAGAAAAGGTTTGTTTTGGTTGACAGTTTTGGAGCTTCAAGATCATAATGGATGGTCCTCATTGTCTTGGGGCTGGTGGTGGAAGTGCATGGCAGAGCAAAACTGCTCACCTTATCATATCATCCAGGGGGGAGAAGGGGAGAGAGAGAGAGAGGGAGGGAGGGAGGCCTAGAGAGCAGTGACCAGGGGTCCCAGTACCCCCTCAAGGGCACATAGCTAATAATCATCTCCCACAAGGCCAGAGGGGTTCTACCATGTCCCAGGTCACCCTGGGGGCAAACCTTTGGACCATGGACCTCTGGGGACATTTCAGATTCAAACTAAGGGGCTATCTAAGAAGCAGCTGAAGGGAGCAACTATGTTTAGGAGACAATATAATAGAACAAAAAGGTTAAAATTTCTGAGAACACCATGTTCAAATCTGGGCTTGACCTTTTACTGGTCAGGTGACTTTCTGATGTTTAGCCTTCCTAAACCCTAGTTTCCTCATGAACAAAATGACTATACTGTATTCATTTTTATTCTTTCTTTTCCTGAGTCTGTCTGGAGTGGAGGGATTTTGCTGTGACTGAAGGGTTGTAGGTGAAGCCCATTTTCCTTCCCAGTGTCCAGAGCACCTAGGTCCAGAGACACAGGACAACAGACAAGATTGGTAGACACTCAGAGTTAGTCTTCCAGGGCAAGTGCAGTTCAGTTCAATGTAAAGCCTGTGGCTGGGTCATCTTTTGGCCAAAATGATTTAGAATATTTTTTGCATAACCTCTTCTTTAGGCTTGGAATCCTGGGAGAAGCAGAGCACACCAGCTTGGGGAACAGACCTCAGTCTGTCCAGCTTGGCTCCCAAGGTGAGGTCTGTGTGAAAGAAATGAGGGGCTGCAAACATCGGCCCCAGAACCTCACCTGCTGGACTCTATACCTGGGGCAATGTCCCGAATCCTGATGTATACCTGAAAATTAGCCCTACATATTACTATGTTTTTTCCTGCACATGCCTAAGTTTAATTTATAAATTTGACATAGTAACAGATTAACAATAACATACCAAAATGGAAGCCAGAGCCTAATTTAGTGACTTAGTGAGACCCTGTCTCAAAATAAAAAATAGACCAAGGATGTGGATGTTTGGTGAGAAGACTGGATTTAATCCCATATTGCAAGAAATGAAAAAGAAAAAAAGGTAACAGGTGCAGTGTGGTAGCACACGCGTGTAATCTTAGCCTTCTCCGAGGCTGATGCAAGAGAATCACAAATTTAAGGCCAGGTACATAGTGAGACCCTGTTTGAAAACAACAAGATAATAACAGATAAAAACAAAACAGCACAATTATAATGTGTAATAAAATAAGTTACCTAAATGGTCTTGTTGTTGGGCAATTCTTTTAAAAATGGTTCACCAATCAACCTTCTTGCCTCAAACAAAGAACTAGATAAGACAAACCAAAACTGTGACAAAAGTTTACTTGAAAAATGAGGGATGAAGGGTAAGGGAAGAACCAGTTCTCTGGAGCGAACTTGGGCCAAACAAAAGAGGAAAAGAGCAAAAGCAGAAGTGCATTCTAGGTCTGGGAAACCCAGGATGGGCTGCTGTGAAGTCACGATAGCAGGCCCCTCCTGGTGTCTGGTCTCCTTTATGCTGCCCACATCTCACGGGATCCCTGGAGAAGTTCTGCATGTGGGGTATTGTCCTGGGATTTTTTTTTTTTTGTCTTTTTGAGACAGAGTTTTGCTATATAGTTCAGGTTGGTTTGAACTCACTTTGTAGCCCAGACTGGCCTTAAACTCATGGTGATTTGCCAACCTCAGTCTCTCCTCTAGGTTGCTGAGATTATAGGTGTGTGCCACCATGCCTGTTTGGGATCTTGTCCACTTCTCCAGCCAGCACTGCCTTGTCCTACCTCCTAGATCAGCGTTTTTCAAAATATTTTATTATCCTTTCATTTTGAAGGAAGCATTTTACAATGTCTCTTCAACGTGTGTGTGTGTGTGTGTGTGTGTGTGTGTGTGTGTGTGTTATGGCTTGTGTCTAGATGTCCCCTAAAGCCTCATGTGATCATAGGTGGATCATAGGTTTTCAAGGATTGCTGGATTTTAGAGATGTGATTGATGCATAGTACAATGCTGGGATTAAGGCTGTGGGATTATTAAATCCATCCACTAACTGATTTGGCATTGCCCTAATCCCAGTGTCCTAGATAAAGTATAAAGGGGCAGAAAGGCGGGACATGGTGGGGTATGCCTTTAGTCCTCACACTCAGGAGAGGAGGCTGAGACAGGAGGATCACTGTAAATTTAAGGCCAGTTTGAACTACAAAGTGAGTTCAAGGCCATCCTAACAGCATAGCAAGACACTATTTCAAAAGTAATAGTAATAATAAGTAAAGGGGCAAAAGATGCTGTTAACATCCCTCCCTCGTTGCTTTTGCTGTCTTCTGCTGCCATGAACAGTTGCCTCTCTGCCATGTGCCACCCTGCCTTGGAGCCAGCCTATCACAGACTGAAACTGAGCTACATAAACTGAGCTACAAACTGAGCTAAATAAACTTTCCCCCCATTAACTTTGGGTGTTAGGTATTTTGCTTCAGCAATGAGAAAAAAGTAACTAAGATTGTGTGTGTGTGTGTGTGTGTGTGTGTGTGTGTGTGTGAGACAATTTTACTATGAAGCTCTAGACTGGCCTCAAACTCACTACAATTCTCCTGCCTCTGCCTCCTGAGGTTGGGATTATAGGTGTGTACCACTGCCACTGGCTTCCATGTTATATTTTTAGACTGTAGTTGACCTGAGGAAAAGGAAACCTCAAAAAGTAAAATCATAGTGAGGAGAAACTATTGCAAATCAAAGCACCAGCTCATGCACTCAGCCCTAGGATATGGCCTCAAACAGTCCCTGTTCACCAGGGGAACAGCAATGCCTCTGCACGAAGAGAAAAGCACTGTGATAGCAACAACGATCACCAGGTATTGAGTGCTCTTCGTGTGCGAATTTTATGAGAATATCTTACTTAGCCCTGCAGGGACGTCAGGACTTGAGCACTGTGAGCATCCCTGGAGCTGCTGAGGATGCTGGCTGAGACAGTGAAGTAACTTGCAGGAGAGCACAGGGCACACCAGGGGGAGGTTGTAGAGCTAAGTGATCTAGACTCAAACCTATTCTTCTGTCCAAACCTTAGAAGATCAGTTTTTTGGGTATTGACCCAGGCAGCACCAGGCATGGAAGGGCACTGCGCTTGCTGATACCACCTTTGAATATTTAATGGTGTTTGAATGCAGGCCCTGTGTGTTTTCTGCGCCTGGCCTCTGCTGCCCCTGGCTATGCTGCGCCGCTGCAACAAAAGAACAACCACACCTCTTTAAAAGAGCTGCATGTGGTGGTACACACTTGAGGCCAGTCTGGGTCATGTAGTGAGTTCTAGGCCAGCCTGAACTATACAGCCAGATACTGTCTCAAATTCTGGGAGGCTGAGGCAGGAGGACAGTAAGTTTGAGCTCAGCTTGGGCAACCTGGACTTAGAAAAAAAATTTAAAAGGAGGTATAGCACATCGTTAAAACCCTGGATTCAATCCCTAGTACCAATTTTAAAAAAGTGAACAAAAGTTAGAAGGTAGAAGTTATCAACTCTTAAAACAATTTGGAAATGGCTTGCTTATCGAGGACTTCCTAATTGGTAATGTGTGGCGAGCAAGGAGCTTAGCAAGAAGAGATCTTATCTCTGTGATAGCCACAGGCCCAAAGGGACCGATTTGTGACTCTCCAGAATCTCTCATTTGATCTTCCATGCAATCTTATATTAAAGACTTAATAGATTCTCTGTTAACAGAGAAGGAATTTTCGGCTTACGTGATCCGCCCAAGGCTGCACTGCTGTTTAAAGCAGAAGCAAGATTAGATTGCAGCCAGTTTGGCCCCAGTGGAATTCTCATCACCTCTACATAGCCTCCAAATGACATGTCAGAGTTCATCCACCTTCACAAACCCAAAAATTAGGGAGAAGTTTGATATCCTAGAAATCATATATTACAATAATTTTTAGTATCAAGACTTAGGTGTGGCAATGCATGCCTGTAATCCTAACACTAGGGAGGCTGAGGCAAGAGTATTGCTACAAGTTTGAGGCCAGTCTGGGTCATATAGTGAGTTCCAGGCCAGTCTGAACTACATAGCCAGATACTGTCTCAAAAACAAACAAAAATAGACTTAAGTTTTAACTTTAACCCAGTAACTGGACAAAGTCTGAGAGTGTATAGCTTCCAGTAATTTGAGGCATGAACAAAAGGAAAATCTCACGGCCTTAGTTTAAAAAATTTTTTGTGGTACTGGTGATTGAACTCAGAGCCTTCACACTGAGCTGTTTCTCTAGTTTTCTTTTGATTGTTTATTTTGGGTCCAAGTCTCAGAAAGTCACTAAATTGCCCAGGCTGGGCTTGAACTTGTAATCTTCCTGCTTCAGCTTCCCAGAGTGCTGGGATTATAGGTGTGTACCACCATGGCTGGCCATAACCATGGTCTATTGAGTAGACTACATTGCACAGGTTAATTTTCCTAATGGAACAGCCCCTGTTATGACATCTGAAAAGGCAGGCTGCAGAAGCTGACCCCGAAGCCTGCTCAACAAGGTGAGCGCACAGCGTGCCCACAGGTTATCAGCTGGAGGGCTGCAGGCAGGGTGGAGACCCTCTGCGCAGCCTCCTCAGTGGGCTCCGGTCTGGGCTGTTCAGAGTGGACGGTGTGAAATGAATCTAGGCGTCAGGCTTGAGCCTGTGGCCACGTGACCAAAAGTCAGCACAAGAGGCTCAGGCAAAGCCACTGTTTCTTGGGCAAGCAGGAGGGACCTTCAGTTCCCAGCCCCTAGCTATGCAGAGTGGCAGACAAGCAGTGTACAGAAACATAGGCACCACCTGCCAGAGGGAGTGTAGTAGTTAGGAAAGGTGACACTGCTGCTGTAGAATCATACGGGGTCAGCAAAGCAGATAGTTTTTTCTTGCTGTCAACCTTTAGTTTCTTACTGTTGAGAACAGGACAAGACAACACTGCAAGTACAAATCTTTGACTCAGCCTCAAGTGGCACCAGGGACCAGGGACGGACTACTACTTAAAGTAACAGGACAAAATGTAGTGGAGATGCCTGTGAGGCCAGCACTCTGGGAGGCTGAGGCAGGAGGATCACAAATTTGAGTCCAGCCTGGGCAACTTAACAGCTTAGTGAGGCCCAGTCTCAAAATTAGAAACCACAACAACAGCAACAACAGCAAGCTGCTGGGGATGTAGCCCCACGTGAAAGCTCTGGGTTCAGTCTCCACTACTACAGTTAGTAAAGCAGTGTAACATTAACTGCTGTTACAAGGCAGTCTCAGAGTCCTGGAGGCCACGAGCAGTCCAGCTCGAGTTCCTGTACAGGAGGAGCTGCAGTTTGAATGTGGTTTGACCCGAAGATTCAGGTGTTGGAAGCTCACACCCAGGGGGTGTGGTACTGAGGTGGGACCCTTCAGAAGAGAGGCTGTGTCCTGTTCTGGGGACCCTCTTCCTTCCACACTGGCAGGGGCTGATATACCACAGGGCCCTCTTCGGAATCTGCCCAATGCCTTCGGGACTTTAAGCCTTCATAGTTGTGAGCAGACTTTAGCCTGCCTCAGGCAATGTGTTATGGTGATGACAGATGGACAAACACAGGTGGCTTCCAGGGTCAGCCCAGGATCCTGCTCTACCACTTCATGGCTCAGGCCTCCTTTTCTAGGGCGTTGGTGGTTTCCCGTTCAGTGAGAGAAGCAGGTAGCTGGAGGGCCGTGAAGGGAGAGCTCTTGTGGGCCAGTGTGGCAGAGTGGCCTCAGTGACAGCGGCCTTGACCCCCTCTGGAGGCCCCAGTGACCCCGGCTACCCCGGGAGCTCAACCCTGAAAGGATGGACCGAAGCCTCCCTGCATGGTCTGCAGTGACAGCTGGGCCTCATGTCCCCTCCCAACCAAACCGATTTCCACTGCAACTTCATGCTTGGAAATGATTTCAATCAGAAAAGTTTCACGACCAGTAAAAGCATTTCCATGTATTCCTCATCCCCATTCCCTAAATGTTCGCATTCTTTATCTCTTGCTAACTGCTTTTTCTGAGTTGTTGGAACTGCTCATATGATAGTCTGTCAATCCCTAAATCTTTAAGCAGAAAAACACCGCTTTATACAATTACAGCACCATTATCAATATCTGGAAGCATGCATTGATGAGGTACTATAGTTTTGAAATAATCTATAACCTTTATTCAGAATCACCCATTTATCCCAGTACTATCCTATATGACAAAAGAAAAAAATTCCTGGTTTAGGAGCAGGTGTATTTAGCTATCAACTCCTTCTTTTTAACTAACAGATTTTAACTTTTAGAGCATTTTTAGGTTTACAGAAAAATGAAAGTATAGAGTTCCCAGACACCTGCCCCCCACATCCCTCCATGGTTCCTAATACTGTGGTAGCACACCAGTAATTCCAACACTCTGGAAGGCTAGGGCGTTGGTGGTTTCCCGTTCAGTGAGAGAAGGGGGCAGCTGGAGGGCCATGAAGGGAGAGCTCTTGTGGGCCAGTGTGAACTGGCCAGGAGGACTGAGATGGAGACCATCAGAGGCTGGGCTACGTAGCGAGTTCAAGATGAGCCTGAATTGCACAGTGAGACCCTGTCTCAAAAAAAAAAAAAAAATGCTGGGGCTATAGCTCAGTACAAAGTACTCTGGGTTCCATCCCCAGTACTGAAAAACAAACAAAATGACTCCCAGACTCCCACTGGTGTGGTATGTGTGCTTGGGTGGATAGACCAATATTGACACATTTTTACTAGCAAAGCCTAGGGCACCTGCAGTATGGCTCATGCTTTGTGTCACACATTCTCTGGGTCTGACAACTGTATAATACCAAATACGCACTGCTACCGGATTGTACTCAGCTCCCTGAAAACGCCCTGTTCTCTCTTGCTTCTTGCTTCCTGGCACAGCCTTTCCCCACAGGCTTATCTCAGTAACACGTGCCTCAGCTCCTGCGGGTTGTGTGGCCTGTGTGTTTTGAATCCTTTAGTCTAACTCAGCTCCTCAGTGTTCATTGATCTCTCAGGACCCTGACACTGATGAAGACAAGTCAGCTCTTTCATTTTTTTTCAAATCCATTTTATTTAAAGATAGGAAAAAAAGAAAGAAGAAGAAGAAAAAACTACAAGAAAATTTCAAAGCACATCAATCAGGGGCATTACATTGGGCATTGTCATCCCCAAATCATTTAGTCAGCTGTTTCACAAGCATTCCTACCGTACTTTTTGTTTAAGGCAATGCCCATTCACATTAGCATTTCTTAATTTTTAGGAAGTCAAGATATCCTTTAAATTCTGATATTTTTATTGTACTTATTATCTGATTATAATTATTGGTAATCTAATTCCTAAAGTTGCATGGGTTTTAAGTTCCCTGTCTTAATTCCACTGTTCTTCTAAATCTATTATTTTCAGTGTGCAATTTTGCAGAAGACCAATTTTTCTTAAAAGGAATTGGAGGTGAATAGGTAACCAGAAATGCAAGGCAGGCAAAGAACGATGCTTATATCCGCTGAGTTCCTGAAGAAGCAAACAAAAAGATGTAACAGGGCTAGGATTTAAAACTGTAATCTAAGAGGACTTTCCAGAAGTAGGAAAAAAAATCAACCCATTGAAAGGGCTCAGCAGGTACCTGAGAACATTAAAATCCTGGAGGCTCTGTCCTGAAGTATATCCTAACAAAATTGTTAGATCCAAAGATACAGATAAAATCCTCAGTCTCCAGGTATAAAAGTCAAATAAATATGCAAGGAGAAAAGCATTAGACTAGCACCAGACTTTTCAAAACCAATATTTTTACAAAGCAAGAAAACAAATGGGGATTTTTTTTTCTTAAGACATGGTCTTACTATGTTGCCCAGGCTGACCCTGAACTCCTAATCTCAAGTGATCCTCCTGCCTCAGCTTCCAGAGCACAAGTGGGGTGACAGACACACTCTACTATGCTCAGCTTGTGAATATTTGTGTGTGTGGAGGGGGTGGGGTAGGGAGGGGGGAACGGACAGAATCTTGCTCTGTAATTCAGGCTGGCCTTAAACTCACTATGTAACCCAGACTGGCCTCAAACTCATGGCAGTTTCCTGCCTCAGCCTCCTAAGTGTCAGAATTACAGGTGTGCGCCACCATGATTAGCCTGTAAATCATTTTTAAGGTCATCACTCAAAAAAAGTGAGTCTCAAAGGTTTTATTTGGCGCAAGATGGCAAGATGTCTTTCAAACATCAAATAAGAAAAGTCTCAGCATACAAAAATGTAGGAAATCCTATATTAATAATCCTTTCTTTTAGGAATTTATTAAAGAATAAACTTCAGCCCACTAAGTAATGCTGGGGAGTTGACTAAAAGTACTGATGTTGAGTATTTACTATTCTATATTCTTAACTACATAGAAAAGCACAATGAGGATGCAACATGAACATGCAATAATTAACGTTATGACAAGGTAGAAATAAAGCACCTTAGAGAGGGGGAATACAAGGAAGAGGAAAAAGGGAAAATACAAAAAGGTCATTGTTAGGTAGTACGTTGTTAAAAGCTATTTAAAAAGCTCCAGAATCTCTGAGACGCCAAAACAGGGGACCAAGTGCATTAGAAAAAGTGAAAGTACAAGGGAACCTCTAAACAAAAGTATAAACGTCTCTAAAGAGCTACAAATGAAATAATGAGAGGCATGGTAGCGCATGCTTGTAATCCCAACATTTAGAAGGCTGAGGCAGAAGGATCACCTTGAGTCTGAGGCCAGCCTGAACTACATAGTGAGACCTTGTCTGAAACAAAAATAAAAACAAGCAGTAAAACAGTAAAGATGCACATCTTCCTAACAACACAGCAAACCATAATAAACGCTATGATAGAACTAGTACCAAACATGTTAGTCCTAATAATGAGAACAGGCTGAACCATTTGTTAAAAGAAAGTCTCAGTTTGACTTACAAAACAAAGCCCAACTGTATGCTGCATAAGGAAACATGGAAGAGAACATTTTAGTATTATCAGATAATTAATTTTAATCCATTATTCAATTTTCCCTTGATAATCAAAAATATCATTATTAAATATACATCTTTTTGATATTTAAAAACTTCTGTGACAGGCTTGGTGGGGCACATGTGTAATTCCAGCACTCAGGAGGATGAGGCAGGAGGATTACTGTGAGTTCAAGGTCAATCTGAACTACAGAGTGAGACTTAGTTCCCTCTGCCAAAAAAAGAAATTCACACACACACACACACACACACACCCTTAAGAAACAGAATACGTTTTAAGATTAATTATATTTTAATTGCATCAGTTGCTCAGGTGAAGCCGTTACCATTGCTTGTATACTCACAGATGTGTTCATAGCTGCTAATATTTCCACCACTACAGCTGAATTCAGGAAGAGAAAGCAGGAGAATGTTGTTCCGTCCAGCCAAGCTCATACATGACAAAGCCACCACGAGCCCGTAGCAGCTCTGCATGCTGCTATGCTGACTCCGGCTACACAGTCTAATGATATCCCAGGCTCCCCTTCCTGAAACAGACTCCATCTGACACAATTGTCCGATGAACATAGTACTATATTTTGCTAAATATCACCTTATTTATGTTTTTAGGATGTAAGTTCTTGCTATGTATTTCAGATTGGTCTGGAACTCACTAAATAGCCCAAGCCTCAAACTGGCAATAATTCTCCTGCCTGGACTTCCCAAGTGCTGAGATTACACATGTGTACCACTACGCCCAGCTTCATTTTATTTATAATTTTACAGTGACATTTATTAGTGAGATTGGACTAGAAACCTTTTTTTGTTCTTTTTGGAGCTATTTTATAAAATTTTGATAGGATACAGCAGAACTATCTTAATTTTATTCAAATATTGCTAGCTGTGGTGGCACACAACTGTAATCCCAACACTTTGGAGGATGGCTGAGCGTTTGAGGCCTGGGTTACACAGTAAGTTCAAGACCATTCATAAAGAGTGAGACTGTGGCTCAAAAAGAAGTCAAAAGTATTCTTTTCACATAAACATTTTAAGCAAAGGTCTAAAATAATCTATTGCAATATCTTTGCAACTTGTAATAAAAAGCACTGAAACTAACAGTGTGAGTGGAAGTGGTGAAATAAGATGTCGCAGTGACATGTTATTGCATTCCTAAATGGGTGAATATGGTAAATTAAGAATATATGGTTAGGCCAGGGATTTAGCTCAGTGGCATAAGCACCTGCCTGGCAAGTGCAAAGTTGTGAGTTCAATCCCTTGTACCATTTAAAAAAAACATGTGGTTATATAATAATTAAACATATTCAATCCATTGATATTGTGGTTATTTCAGGAATCTGGGGTGATTTAAATCCTGGCAGGACTTGCAGAGTTATGTGGGTGGTATGTGACATGCTTGTTCATACACATGAATCACATCATACATGTAATATAAATATGTCATAATTCAAATGTACACACGGGATGATCAAAATATACAGTGAATGTTTATGTTTTGTTGTTTTCTTAGCCTTGGACTCACTATGTAGCCCAGGCTGGTTTTGAACTCACAATGGTCCTCTTGCCTCAGCCTCCCAAATGCTGGGATTATAGGCATGTGCCACCATGCCCAGTTTACAGTGAATATTTTTTTCTTGTCTTTTTGAGACAAGGTCTCAATATGCAGTTCGGGCTGTTTTTTAGTTTATTTTGTAGCCCAGGCTGGCCTTGAACTTGCAAAAATTATCCTGCCTCAGTCTCCATTACAAGTGTGCACCACAACACCCAGATTTTTTTTTTTCCGGTATTGGGAATCAAACTCATGAACTTGCACTTGCCAAGGCAGACACTTATGCCTCTGAGCTATATCCCTTACAGTGAATATTTAAATAAAAAATTATTACTATAGACATATTGCCATTTATTCCCTTCAAAATACTCCCCCTCGCTTTGAACAAACTTATGCCACTACATGCCACTTTCTATAGCAGTTCTGGAAGTTCTCATTCCGGAGTGTCTTTATGGGGTGTGATAAAAGATACAGTGATTAGAACAAAAGATACTGTGACCAAAAATATTGCTTAGTGCCAAGAAACAAAGACCAGCTCATAAAAACATGGTGTGTCCTCGTCTACCTTACTTACCAGATCTGGCACTGTGCAATTTCTGGCTGCTCCCCAAAGTCCAAGTGACCATGAAAGATAAATGTTTTGACTCTATTCAAGAGATTAAGGCAGGCACACGGCACTACTAAAGACACTCGACATGAGGCTTCCAGAACTGCTCCAGAAAGTGGTGAGGATGATGGGATAAGTGTGTTCCAAGAGAGGGAGGTTATTATTTTTTTTTTGAGAGAGAGAGAGAGAGAGAGAGAGAGTACAGTTTGAAGGGAATTATTGTCAATGTATATTTTACTGTAATAGTGTTAAAATTAATTAACCATATTTGTTAATCATACCTCAGGTGTTTAGTGGAGAGAGAAAACATCCATGTTTTACCCTTTGCTGAAAACCGGCACACAATCCTGATAAATAAGTACTTATTAAGTCAATGTTGTAAACTTAATGACTTCTACCATTACATTTTTTTTGAGACAGAGTCTTGCTATACAGTTTAGGCTGGACTCAAGCTCATGTTATAGCCCAGGCTGGTCTCAAACTCACATCAATCCCCCTGCCTCAGCCTCTCTAGTGCTGGGATTACAGATGTGCACTGCCATGCCTGGCTTTTTTTCTACCATATCTGTATTAGGTATTAGGAACTCCTTTATGGAACAAAGGAGCATTTTTGTGTATCATCTCACATGATTACCATCATGGTACAAAAAAAGAAGGTGAGGCCCAGAGAGACAGAAGTAGATACCCAAAGCATGAAACTTTGACTCTATGGCATAATCAGTGCTCAAAAACCAACCACCTAACCCCCAAGCTCTGATGTTTTACTCCACAGAATTCCTCTAAATATAAATCCTACTCTAAACTGAGACAAACTGTGAATACCAGGGTCAATACTAATACCTGTATCCAAGAATAGAATTTTTGAGGCCAACAGCCACCTATTCTCTTACTATGGATACAGGTATTTATGGGTCACTGGGCATCAAGAAGAGCTACTATGAAATAGCATGTTGGAGAAAATACTGTCAGTGTATTTGAAGGCAGCATAAACATGGCTGAAGCTCATACGTCCACAGTTTTATCTAAGTACTTTTATGATTGTTAAGAATTAAAGGTGAAATCCATATTTAGAACAGCACACTTCATAATAGCTGTATCTTGGAAACAACCCAAATGCCCATCAACCGATGAATGGATAAAGATGTGGTTTTTATATACAATGGAGTACTATTCATTCATAAAGAAGCATGAACTTAAGACATTTCTAGCTAAATGAATACACCTTGAAACCATACTCTTAAGTGAAATAAATCAGACATGTGTTTAAATATGACACTGGGTTTATGGTATAAGAAACCAAAATTGTAAATAAGAACCAAAATGTGTAATAGACATTGTGAAATGGGAAGGGAAGAAAATATTCAAATGATAAAGGGAACAAGGTCCAGGGGAGAAGACCAGAAAAAAGAGAATTTAAGGACAAAATTTTTTTGTAAATAAGCAGGAGAAGGATTGAAGGGAGGGAAGGGGAATGGGAAAAAAAACAATAAGCAAGATATATCATGTACATATACAAATTCCCTATGATGAATGTTATTACTATATGTATCTAAAATATACCAATAAAATAAAAAAATTAAAGGTGCACATTTTGTTTATCTCTTACATGTCAGATAAGAGGAATTCTGTTTTCCATCTCCAATATCTAAACAGTTGCACAGATCCAGGGACATGTGTAAGATTAAGATCGATGTCCTCCAGGTGACTTTAATCTGGCCATCGCTCAGCTTTGAGCTAAGGAACCAGTGTGACAGAAGCTCCTAGGTGTGTGTCAGTGTCAACGTGCAGGAAGGCAGGTCCAGCACTGCTCCCCGCAGCGGTGGGTGGGACCTTTGGGCGTTCAGCGTTTCAGGTTCATAGAAGTCTTGCAGGGGAAGTTTCTGCTTGGCTTGTGTCATAATAGACTCATTTGTTTTGCCCAAACAAGTTGATTTATTTAGGGATTTATTGACTTATCCTGGCCAAACACGTTGATCAAACCTGGTCTGATCCCAGCAGAAATAGGCCTTGCAGTTTACCAGTAATGGAGACAAAAAATAAAACGTGCCTGAAGTCAGGGAGCCTGACAAAGCACCCAAAGAATGTGTTCCACATTTACACACGCCCTTCTTCAGAACTGCCACTTATTTGGGCCCTTTCATCAATTTAAAATCACAAAGAAAAAAAAAAGAATCCCTGTACTCTGGGAGGCTGAGGCAGGAAGAATGTAAGTTTGTGGGCAGCTCCATGGCTAAACAAGATCCTATCTCAAAACAAAAAATAAAGGGAGCAGGGCTGGAGGAGGAGAGAAAAAAGTAAAAAGAATATGTGCTGTGTACATGTACCATATGTGTGATCCCTATGTACTAACAAAATGTACTGATGTACTAATATAAATAAAAACTAAAAAAAAGACTAGCTGTGGAGAAAGCTCAGTTCAAAGGCCTGAGGTTCAACCTCCACTACCACATACACACACACATACACACACACATACACACACACATACACATACACATACACATACTCTCACACATCATGCATGTGTGTACAGACATATGCACATGCATGCACAGGAATGAAAGAAAATGAGCAAAAAGAAACAACTTTGGATATTTTCATTGCAGATGATTTGATCTGTAGTTTTGAAAACACCTCACTGTGAGAGTTAAACATAGATCCAAATAAAGTCAACATGCATTTATTAAGTGATTAAAATAGAACAGAGCAGAAGAGAAAAGAAGACCCCCTGGACAGGGGCCTGTGAGGTCCTCTGATCTTTCCCCAGTAGCCGAAAGCCATGGTGCTCTTCCAGGACTGGGTAGCTCCGGATTAAGCTCCCAGATGCCTGCAACTGTCAGATTACCTTTGTCTGTAACTCATGTTGCCTGAACCAGAAACCAAATTGAGAGAAAGGTCCAGGCCTTGCCTTGTTCTTGACAAGACGGTAACCAGGGTGAACTCCTGGGGTCATAGACCCAAATCAGGAAGGAGCGCAAACCCAGGAGCTGAGGACCCACAGAAAAATGGTGGGAAACCTGAAAAAAAGGAGTCATTGTCGTTAGTGAGGGGACAGCTTCTGGGAGCAGAGTAGCTCAGCCCCAAAGGCGAGCGGGACCCCTGAGAGGTGTGGGAAGGGCCATATAGCGCTCCCTCTGCCCCTCCTCCATCTTGGTCAGCTGGGCCCCAGGACAGCCCACAGCTCTGGGAGGAGGCACTGCTGGAAACAGGTTCTAGTGGAGGACACACCCGCACCCCTCCTTCTCCAGCAGCAGGACGTGAGCACTGCAGTCCAAGAAGGTCAGCCCTCCTCCCACCCCCCAGCATCCTTTTCTAAAACTTGAAGAGCAAATCGTTGACCTGACAAGTTTCCCAGGGTGACAGCAGGAAGCTGGGCTGGGACCAGTTCCTTTATGGTCCCTGTCGCTCTCTGCCCTAAGGGTCATGGTCTCTATGACTCAGAGCCTCCCCATGAAGACTAGGCTTTGCCCCTTCCCTAATGCATACAGTAGAGCTAATTAGAAAAAAACAAGAAAACTGGTTTGCACACACCATCCACATTTCAGAAGCAGAATTATTAGCACAGATGGACCATGAATTTAAGATAAGTAACAAGTATCTTTATAGAAGATCAGAGGAAGCAGAGTCAAGATGAGGAGGGGAACAAGTAGAACTCCTAAGTAAGCCAGCAGCAGTGGCACACACCTGTGATCCCAGCACTCAGAAGTCTGAGGCAGGAGAATTGCTGCAAGTTCGAGGCCTGGGCTATATAGTGAGACCCTGTCTCAAAAAAAAAAAAAAAAAAAAAAAAAGGAACTTATAGGTAAAACATATAAAGAACACAATAGAAAATATCTAGGATCTACACATTATTTGCTACATACCAGGCAATGTTCTATGTGCATATCATAAATGACTATATTTAGTTTCCACTAATTGCACTACACTGGTACCACAGTTTATGAATTTAATTCTGGTCACAAACCAAATTAGAAGAGAACCAAATCAGATTTCCCCATAAGGTCAACACTGAGCCTAACCATTGAATCTGATTTGGTTTTCACCCAATTCAATTTGCAACCAGAATCATGGAAAGAATTAAGTTCATGAATAATAACTGTGTTATTATTTTCACCTTATACCTGAAAAAATTGAGCACAAAGTTAATTTCCAGAAATGGACCTAGGACTCTTTATTTATTTGTCTGTTTGTTTGCAGCCCTGGAGATTGAACTTGGGCCTGCAGCACTTAGGCAAATACCCTACCACTGAGCTACACCTCAGCCCCTGGAGCCAGGATCTAAACACAGATATTCTGGTTTCACAAAACAAACAGCAGATAGATATAGCCAAAGCAGGAATTAGCAAACAAGATCAAATAGAAGATGATAATAAAGCTAAGTGAAATAAAGTAGTGCCAACATCTGGATTACAAGAATCTTGTGAAGTGGAGGAAAAAAACAAGTGGAAGGGTGAAATATTAGAAGTTAATGGTGGTAAATCTGGAAAGATTTAAAGGCTCAGAGAAGCCTGAGGAGGGCAGATAAGGAAAGCCTTAGGTGGACAGACTGTGATGCAACATGAGAATGGTCGAAACCAAGATGATGATGTCAAAAGGCACAAAAGCTAGTGTACAAAGGCCCATCTTCAGAGGCGTGGGCTAAGACAGCCAGCACACATCGCTCAGGAGCATGGTCACAGAGAAGCGATGGTGTAGACTTGGAAGTGCTCCTGAGGTGCATTGCACTTAGAGTTTTAAATTCACTTAGAATTGTAGCAACAACACTACAGGTACTAACTAAACTACAACACTAAAGGTACTCTCAGGCATTTATATATTTTAAGTTTTACAGACAAAAACTCTCTTTAAAAGTATTATTAGAAGCTGGGTATGGTGGCACATGCCTGTCATCCCAGCATTTGGAGGCTGAGACAGGAGGATTGCTTTGAGTTTGAGGCCAGCTTGGGCTACATAATGAGTTCAAGGCCAGCCTGACCTACATAGCAAGACTATATATATATAATTAAAGAAGCATTAAAGTGAATAAAACATTGGAAAATGCTGCCAAATACAGAAAATATGATAAAACAATTTAGTGAAACCAGAAGGGAAAACTTTAAAATATATATGTATTCTCTTGTGTGTATGGTTGTTTTGTTTTATTTTGTTTTGTTTTGTTTGGGACAGGATCTCCCTATATAGTTCAGGCTGGCTTTGAACTCATGTCAGTTCTCTTGCCTCAGCCACTTGAGTGCTGGGATTACAAGCAGGTGCCACACCTGGTTCAGTACTTTTTCTCTTTCTCTCTCCATTCCCTGAAAATGTAACCTAAGATATAGGGACTGAGCTACATTCCCACATGTTGAAAATGTTTTGAGATAGGTTCTCACTGAGTCCCTAAATTGCCCTAAATTGCCCGGGCTAGACTCCAACTCAGATCCTCCTACTTCAGCCTGACAGAGAGCTAAGGTCACAGGCATGTGCCACCATACCTGGCAGAATAAAATGTTTTTTTAAATCCACAGAACTAAAATTTTTTCCATATCAGTGTGAGTTGGCAGAAGGGTGACCAAAGAAATGAAAAAAGGTACTAGAATGCTTTTCTTGATTGGTAAAGATACAGATGTCAATAAACCTAATAAATTAGTTCAGTTTGACTTTTAAAGGGCCATTATCATAGGAAAAAAATTCATAATGGATGACTTTTGTTAAAATTTTATTTTAAAGGGGGTAAAATTAAACACAAAAAACCAGACAGAATGGGACATAAGAAAGCATAGATTTCAAAGCTAGACAACCAGAGATCTTCACTATCTGTCATATTGTCTCTTGTTTTCTTCCAAATGGTTGTTCATATCTTTGCATATGCGGAGTTCATACTAAATAACATAGCCAATCTTTTCACAAGATGTGTAGTTCACTTGCTCCCACTTGCTAAGCTGGGGTGGTGGTGGAGGGGGTGAGACACAGGACGGGGGACAGGACAACATGAGATGTTTGATGTGCCGGCAGGCTCACAGCCGCCCCCCAGAGAGGGGAGGAGCTCCTTGTTTTCCCGGCACCCCAAGTCAATTGCATGGTGCAGGTCCAGAGGCGTCAGGGTCTCTCTCCTTTAGGCCTCTGAAAGTCTGCCACATTCACCTGCTATTTCTTTCTGATGAATTGACCATTACATTTCCAAAGTTCAGGGCGGCAGGCTGGTTGCTGGTTTGCTCAGCGCCCTAAGTTCCAACATGGTGCGGATCTCAGGAAACGCTGTTGCTTCTTGCTTCTTGACCTGGGGTGGCCGGGGAGCGCCAAGGCCGCCCAGGGCGAGCCGCCTCCCCACCCCTGCTGCACACCACCAGCCTGAGAATGGATGACTCTTAAGTAACAATAAAATCTGGACCAGCCAATGGAATATAGAAAAGGTGAAGAAGTAAAAAAGTATTATTTATGAAAAGTTTAGAACAGATTGGGAAAGTAGTTGCAACATAATAATTGCGAGTAAAACTGAGATACAATCACCAATTAAAGTCAGAGCCTCTCAGATCATATGTGTGTGAGATAAATTGTTATCTCATTTAAGTCACTGGTTTTCTGTCATTTATGACTGAAACCGATTTTAAACTTACAGTTCCTTAATAATCAAAACATTCAGTTTAAAGACATTTCTAAAGAGTCGTGACTAATAAAGTAGGGATATTACAGAAAGAAAAAAGAACTTATGGTAGAAGAATTGTCCTAGTGTTTTGGAGACTTGCCAAAATGCATGGACACAGGGGAAAAAAATCCAGCTCTGAGGAAGCCGGAGACAACATGGCTATCAAATCCCACAGAAAGGACTTGAGAGAAGAGTGTCATCATATATTGTCTCCTTGCCATACGAAAATTTAAGAAGCACTTCAGGTCTGTCCCCATCCTCTAGATGGAAGCCAGGCGCCCGGTCCTGGAGTCCGAGTGGAGCCGAGGCAGGGCAGGAGGACACATCAGTCTTCCATGTGTGGAAGTTGGATGCTCTGGCTGTAGCAGAGCCAGGGTTTCTTTCCAATGGCTCAGCTGCCAGGATGGGGAAGGAAAGCCACGCACAGCTGTGTAACGAAGAGGCCTCTCCGATTCCTAGGCAAGACTCTCCTGCCAAGAGGAGTGCGCCCTCCGCGGCCCACTGCAGCCTGCGTCCATGCAACTCCCTTCTAGGGCAGAAGAACGGAAGCGGAGGGCAAGCTTAGGAGAACAAGCAAGGACTATTTCCCAGCAGAAATTCTGAGGGGAAAAAAAGAACGGAGTAGGTTCCGAATGCAAATCCTCGAGGAAGGCCCGGCTCTGCTGAAAGGTTCGGGTGTTTGGACCTGTACAGAACCGGAAGCCGCAGGGTCTTAGAAATCCGCCAGCAGGCCACAAGGTATGGGTTTATCCAATGAAGGAAATATCACCGCACCACCGAGGCAGCTGCCTCCCCTCAGAAGTCAGTGAAGCTGGCTTAAGAGAAGCAGTGGAGTTACCCTAGGTTGCTGAGAATTAAGGGATCCAGGGAGTATGGTTAGGCATGAATTAGCTCTGTGATTGACACATGGGGTCTGCTTTTCACAAAGTGCTCAGATTTTTACTGATTTCTTTAGAATTAGTTCATTTGTCATTTTTCTTCTAGGAGGATATTCCTTCCTATAAAGAACAGAATGCAAGCTGAATGTGGTAACTCATGCTTGTAGTCCCAGCACTCTGGGAGGCTGAGGCAGAAAGATCACAATTTCCAACCCTGCCTGGGCAACCTTGTGTGATCCTATCTCAAAAACAGTAACAACAGAAAACAAAAATAAAATAAATGGTGGTGGTTCTGGTGTGTGGTAGATGTCACTCAGTATCAAGGTGCTGGATTCAAATCTCATGGAGGGGGTGATGAGGTATAGAATATACCAAGTAACTAAACAATGATTTACATAGAGCTTATAAAAAACTTGAAAGAAAGTAAAAGTTTAAAAGATGTCAGACTATAGCTAGGTGATGAATAGTAAAATCTGTTACTTTATTAAAAATGAAGGGCCTGGGGATTTAGCTCAGTGGCACAGGTACCTGCCTGGCAAGCACAAGGTCAAAAGTTCGATCCTCAGTGCAAAAAAAAAAAAAAAAAACCAAAAAGTTTAGGGGAAAAATATGATTTCAGTGAGGGATTTAGCTCATCAGCATAAGCACCTGTCTGGCAAGCGCGAGGTAGTGAGTTTGATCCCCGGTACCAAAAATACATAAATAAATAAATAAATAAATAAATAAATAAAATGAGTAATACTCATGGAGGTAGGGCATGGTGGCACAAGCCTGTAATCCCAACACTCAGGAGGTTGAGGTAGACCACTGCAAATTCAAGGCCAATCTGAACTACTTAGTGAAACCCACTCTCAAAACCCACATCAAACCAGACCAAACCCTCTGAGAATTTCAGTGTAAAAATACATTGAAAGGGCTTGAAGAAAATAATCAAGTGGGAGTGAACTCAGCCAAATACAGACCACAGAGACCTCTACTACACAAATACAATCTAGTTTTTTTTTAAAAAAATGTTAACAATCCTACAATGTGGTAAAAAAATTTTAAACATTTATAAATACAGAAAACTTACGGTTTTTTAAAATGAAAGGTAGAGATATTTCTGCTTGAGTAATCCCTTTAAACATGTAATTCATTTAAGTAATTTAAATTAACATTTTAAAAATGTGTTTCCCCGTCTCCCTTTCCTGAAAGCCTGTTATTAGCAAAGAATAGTACTTTATAGAGAGACTGAGGAATAAAAATACTTATTATTCCATTTTTTCTATTATCCATTTCAAATGGCCAAAACTAAAAGCATTCCAAAAACGTGTTTTTTTGTTTGTGTGTATATGTGTGTTTTGAGGCAGTCTATGTATGTAGCCCAGGCTGGCCTTGAATTCAAGGCAAGGAATTACAAGTGTGTTCCACCAAGCCTTCATTTGTGGATGCTTTTTTTTTTTTTTTTTAATTTTTTTTAATTTTTTTTAAATTTTATTTAAAGAGGAAAAAACAAAACAAAATAAAACAGAATAAAGGGTAGCAACCATACAGCATTCCAAGGAAAAAAGGAAAAGTACAACAATAAAACCTAGGAAATGATTACTTGACTAATTACATACTGACTTCTTGGAAATAGCTGCTCAAATTACAAAGTTAAAGCATGTAAAGTAGACATTCAAACAGTGAGACTGTTAACAGCCCTGCTCCACGATCTGACAAAAACAACAATATGGTCATCCATCTTACCCACTCAAATATACATGCAATTATATCAATAGGGTAAAATTAAATACAACA